>PVKS010009822.1:0-62218 GCA_004027875.1 Aplodontia rufa
GAAGATCCTGGATCATGCTTCAGACTTCTGTTATTAAAATTCTGTAGGTATTTTTCTGTGGCAGCTAGTAGAATGGCCCCCACCAGTCCTCAGCCACCACCTCCTGAAATTTCTAGGAGAAACTGCTTGTCCCGACACTAGGGTCCTGGACACCCTAAACCAGTACCTGAGCCTAGAGGGCCATGAAGTCAGAGGGCTGCAGAAGAGAGGTGGGTCTGGTGAAGGATGTCGAGGTCCAAAGTGCGGAGCTGGAGAGCTGGTGCTGGGAAATATAGGCTGGAAAGGAATTGGCAGCAGGTGACCTAGGTGCCAAGAGAAATGAAAGGGAGGGCCCTGTGCAACAAGAGAATGCCGCTCAGACCCAATTCCTTGTCTGCTTCACCTGCTTTCCTCCCCCACTCAAGAATTTCACCTGACATTTTGCTGTGTTGGTATCTCTCAGGCCAAACTGGTTCCTGCCTTTGTTTCACTGGAGTTCATTAACTCTTGGGAAGCTGCTCTGCACCCCTGACAATGTGAGGGGCATGTTTTTCAATGCCTTGTTTTCTCCTCTAAGTCATGTTTCAGGGTCTGTCTTCAGGCACTGGGGCAGAACTTGTCTGACTCACCTGTAACCCTCCTCAGCACTGAGAGTCCTTCTAGTTTCCCTGCAGGATTTTCTAGCCTATAGATTGCTCCCTCCCAGGCCCTGTTCTCATTGTGCAACTAATTGAGGACAGGTGTTCATTCCAGCCCTAAGCTAAGTACTGCTTATCTGCCAAGGTATTTCATAAGGCAGAAGTGGGGATCTAGTTTATCCTTTCTTATTGAAATGACCAGTTGTCCCAGTACCACTGATGTTCATCTGTGCCCCTGACTGGGCAAACCACCTGGCATTTACCAAGCTCCCTTACATGATGGAGCTGTTCCCCCCTTCCATCTACACATCACTTTGGGTGTTTATCTTCAGAGATGGAGAAAGGTAGACTGATCTTGACAGAAGTAAGGGACACAACACACTCAGGGATAGAATCATTCTCACCACCTAGTCACCTCCTTATAGGGTGAAGACTGGAGAAAACTCACCTGCCACGGAAAGTGCAAGGAGGTGGGTGACATCCCCAACACACCAGAGGCCTCCACCCCAGGGGAGTTAAGCAGATCTCTCTGGAATGAGGAAAACTCAGATTCAATGGGATTTCATGGTGTCATGCCTTCTACATTCACTTGTGTCCCTGGAGACATGGGAGGGACAGCAAAGCCAGTCATTTCGACACCCAGGACAGTGACAACCTAGTCCTTCTCCATATTTGAATTCAATTGTGCCAAGATCCCTCTTTCCATTAAGCAACAAGAATAGTATCTTAGGAGTAGGTTGAAGGAGGATCTGAGTTACCTTATTTTTATGCGAGAGTCCTTGTCTCTCTCCACCGATTATGGGAATCTGAGGGAATAAATACCAGGAATGGACTGCTAAGACACAGGACTCAGGTAAAAGGTTAAATCCCTAGTAGGAGGGCCACCACCTTCGGTGCTGCACAGCACGGTGGAACCTGATTTTAAGGTGAGGACAGCATCAGAAACTTAAGTGACAGGAGAAAAGAGTCCCTAACTCAGGTTCAAGGCTGAAATAGAAAATGTTAATTCAGAACCTGTCTTAGAAAGGAATGGAGAAGAGGAGAGGTATGTTTAATAATAGTCTGAGCTGCAGCAGTTCAGGACAACCCTCTTCCCTTTGCCACCTGCCACTATACCTGGGTATTATGGACAGCACTGAGGACAGCTGGATCCCGAAGATAGTTTTCTTCCTCCTCTGGGTCTGGGGCCAGACCTGGATCAAGAACCTCCTCTTCATTTTCTTCCTCTTCCAATTGGGAGGCAGATAACAGCTCTTCCTCAGGAGTCAGGGAGTCACAGAATTTGCCAGGCCCTTGGTATAAGTATGGGTCTGTGGAAAATGGATCCTCAGATGTAAGGAATCTTCTCTAAGGGGCTGCTACTCAATAGCCCTTCTATTCATAAGCTATCTCCAGAATCACCTTCAACCAACACTTCTGTTCTATGGGTTCTCAGTCTCCCTACTCCAGAGTGCTCCAAAACATCCCCCACTAAAGGAAACAGAACGTGGCAGGTGCCAGGCACCTTCATTTTCCATATCCCATCTTCAGTGGCCTCTTTTGAGTGCCTTCCACAGGCTTCTTTTTCCACATGCTCTCCCCCACCCAATAGCCCTTTCTATTGCCTCTTTAACTGAAGAGGTGCCAGCTGCCCAGACTCCCTGCCATTTAACCCTGTGTGCCAGGTATTTTATGTGTTTGTTCCTACAAGGCTGTCAGGAAAGGCTGTTGATAATTTTACTATGTAGATGAGGAAAATAGGAGCCAGAAAAGTGATCAAAGTCACCCAGTGAGATGTGGATAGCATGTAGAAGAGTTTGGAATCACTTCCACTTCCAGTCACTCCAAAAGCCTGAGCCTGTATTGAAGCAGACCAGCAAGCCTCTGCACCCTTAGACTTGTTATGTAAACACTTGGGATACCTTCACAGCATTTTATCTTGGCAGGTTGGGAGGCTTCCTCCATGGTCGTGTCCTTCACTGAGAGAGTATTGCCAGCCTCTGGAAGGTAATACTGGAACAGGGAAGAGACCTAGAGACACCCTCCTCCCCAGTCAGTAAGGACAGCATGGCTCCTAAAACAACCAGTCTCCTTCCAGCAAGGTGGTCAGAAAATTAATGGCCTAAGGCCTCAAGGAGTGAGACCCTCCGTTCTCAGACTGCCATAAACACCCACCCTTAAATCCCACCAGCCAAGCACTAGGGACTTGCTCTGCAAGGGACAGAAATGAGGCACAGGACCAGGAGTTGGAAGATAAGCACTCCCCACATGAACACAACCTGCTACCATTTGTGTATAGTGATCCCTTGTTGCTGACACCCACCGCCTGACAGTTGCTGTCCTTTCTGCTTGGGTTAGCCATGGCAGCCGGAGCCAGAGCCTGCCTGCTGCTCTTGGCTTTAACAGCTCCAGCTCCTCCCTTGCTCACCTGTTAAAGAGCCACCATCCCCCAACCCTGGGATCTGGTAGAAGTATGAGAACACAACCTAATGATAAAGAAAACTCTTGAACAGGGAAGAGAAATAAACTGCACTTTTAACCATCCAAGTTTGTGAGTAATTTATTGGATTGGGGGGGCAGATATTTAAAAAGAGACTCACTGTTTCCTGTGTCCTTCATTGGAATTTTGTAAGATTGCATTCCATTTAATCGCAGGTTTTGCTCCTAGAAAATTGAATAAGATAGCTCTGAGTATATACCAATAAGGTTCCTTAACAACTAAATTTGTGGAGCTTCAGATCAGTGAACTTGAGGCTCCCTCAAGGCCACCTGGGATGCTTGTCCTTCCCTGGGTCAAAAGAGTTTAAGCCTGCTACCCAGCTGTAACTGATGAAAGGGACTCCTGTGACTTTAGAATCCGCATATTTAAGGTAAAAATACTTTTGCCTGAGATAACACAACCTTATATCTTTTTGCTGCTCTAATGAAAAACTGGTCCAGAAACTCAGAAGGAAAAACAAATCAACAACAACTAAAATTATGCTGCTGTTGCTTGGAGGTAAAACTAAATGCACATCTAAGCTTCATCTAACCCCTTAGTTTTCCTAGGTTCTGTGCCCACATCCTGTGTTCAGCTGAAACCAGCATGACTTTGTAGAATTTCTGAATAAAATAAAAACAAAGCTAATTCCTATACACCAGAAATGTTAGAGCCTATTCTTGTAGTTATAAACTCAGAATTCTTGGTGCTTTTAAAGGAAAATATTTCTTTCAAAAGTTCTGCAGGACAGAACTGTATGGATAAAGTAACACATTTAAGTAGTTTGATGAGTACTGAAAAATGTTTTAAATATCTGAATTGGGTTCATGGCCATTTTGGAAAAATTATTCAGTTGTTTATCCCCGAAATTTTCTAATGACTTACTTTGGTATTATTAACAAAAGGGCCAATTGGTGAATTTCAGTGTTCCAGAAGTAATTCATTTATGTTGTTGGACAGATAAGGTAATAGGGAGAAACATTTTCTAATGTTTTCATTCTAAATGGTCTTCTTATATTCACTAATAACAAAGAAGTTTGACTAGTGTAAGTTTAATTTGTATCAAGACTGTGCTAGGCTTGGGACAACAGTGAATGAAACAGATGCTTTCTGCAGCTTCTTAGAGTTTCCCATAGATTAAGAAGTACAAGCCAGGAATGGTGGTGGAAGTCTCAGCTACTTGGGAGACTGAGGTGGGAGGATCCCTAGAGCCCATGAGTTCAAAAACAAAGAAAGAAAGAAATACAGGCAAGCATACATGATTTTTGGATCAAAATTTTTTTAAAAATCCATTTGAAATGCTTACATTTGCTACATAAAACACCTAGGAACAGTCCACTTTTATAAGGAGATTTTTATTACATTATTTCAGTTTCTGTAACAGTTGTAGTTCTATTCTGATTTTTAATTTCTTTTTAAAGCTGTGTGTGTGCGTGTGCTGGGAATTGAAGCCTGGGCCTTGCACATGCTAAGTATGAGACCTACCACTGAGCTACACTTCTAGCCCTGCTCTTTTTAAAATTATCTATGATTAAAGGACAAAAATCACTACAATTTAAAGATGTTAATAGGCTTTATTTTCTACTCCAAATTTGGGCAACACTTTTTTTTTAATTTTCTTTCATCTGGTTTTTATTTTTCCTCCACTTAGTTGTGTATATGGTGCTAGGGATTGAACTCAGGTCCTCATGCACGCCAGGTAAGCTCTGTACCACTGAGCAACCTCTGCAGCTCCAACACTTCTTTACATAGATAAGTAGAATAAGCATTCCAATGAGCCAAGCGAAGGAGATTGACTTTGTAGACAGAGAAACACTCCACAACAACTATCTGGTACTCATCACTTCTCAGAAACTATTCTCAGTCCCATTACCATTGATTTCTTAATCATAAGTGCAAAAGACCTGTTTCAGTCCTGAACTTAGCTAAACTCTCTACACCCTTCAATGCAGTCGATCACACCCTCCTTGGAGGTTTATTCTCCCACAGCTTCCTGACAGTTTAGCCTTAGGTTTCTTTTTATTTTTTTCCCTATTGGTGCTGGGAATTGAACCCAGGGGTGTCTACCACTTAGCTACACCCCAGCCCTTCTTATTTTTACTTTGAGACAGGGTCTCACTAAAATGCTGGGGCATTGAACTTGCACTTCTCCTGAGTCATTCTGGGATTACAGATGTGCACTACCATATTCAGTTCATCTTGTATCTCTTGGTTGTCTTTCTTTCCTTTCCTACTGTTGTCATCTTCTTCTAATACCTTAAATATCCTCTTCCTCAGGTTATAAGAAAAAAAAACAAATGAAGGAAAGAAAGAGAGAGGAGAGTGGCTCAATAGTAACACAGGTTTATTCAGGAGAAAACTGTGGAGGAAGTTCCAGGCATGATCCCTCCCCGATGTACACCATGTCAACCACCAGTCACCTGCCAACCACCATCATCATGGACCTCTTGACTGCCCTGATGCATGAGATGCCTAGAGTACATATTTCCAGATGGTCATGGAAATATGGCTGTGTAGCTGCTTCCCAACTTTTATGGAGGCTCCTCAGATAGACCCTCTGGAGAGTTTCCCTGATTGCCACAGCCAATATCAGCATAGAGAAGCCATCACTCTCCCTGCACCCTACCCCCACCCCAGCAGTCAAGGACCTCTTCAGAAAGGGATAGAAGAAGGAAATAGATTATCTGTAGGCAGATAGAAAATGGGGAACTCAAAAAATAGGATCCCACCACCGCAGACTAAAGTGCTAGGCCAAAACCTTTTCAGTTTTGGCTGCCTGTATAGAAGATCCCACTTATGTATAGATGACCAACTCCTATTCTTTGCAGGAATATTTTAACCAAATTCAATGCCTCCATTCATTTTAATACCCAACTTAGCTCCCCGCACTCCCCTTTATCCTCTCATGACATTTCCTTCCCTTCTAACACTCCTGTCAGTTCTCCTTCCTAAGGCGTTGACCACAGTGTGGAATATCTCCAAGCCCACTGTAACCACCCACCACACTCCTGTTAAAGTTTCCCTGTAAGACCCTGCCCCCAGCTAAAGCAAGTTATCTCCTATCACTTCTCTGGATGCTTCAATTATAACCAGGGAATCTTCTTCCTGGGCAGAATTAATACTTATTTCTTTTTACTCGCTAACTGGATAACAACTTGATATCATCAATCCAACTCATTATATCCCTTTAGACTCTGGTATGATGGATACGGAAAATTACCAGAAATCACTCATGTGAGCCAGACAGCAAACCCCCTACTCACTGTTTCGAAATCTACTGACTCCTGGCCCTTATCAGAAAAATCACACTCTACTGAAACTCCCATTTTAACCAGAAAACTCAAATCTTGGCCCTCTCCCACATTATTCCCTCTAAATCCACCCCAGGCTGTAAGTGCCTGGTGGGTCCCAAACTCCACTGCACCCTCCTCCGCAGGTTTCCCTCTAAGAAACTTGTGTTACTGTTGAGCCACCACTCTGCTTTCTCTTCATTTCTTTCATTCGCCTCCTTCCTTACACAGGTTACTTCTCTTTCCTCTCTACTTCAAAGATTCTTAATCCAAGGGTCCTCTGAAATTGGGTATATGATTGTATGTGTGTGTGTGTGTGTGTTTTCTTTTCAGTACCAGGGACTGAACCCAGGAGTGCTTAACTACTAAGCCACATCCCCAGACTATTTTTTAATTGTTTGTTTTGCAACAGGTTCTTCCTAAGTTGCTTAGGGCCTTGCTAAGTTGCTGAATCTTGCATTGAACTTGTGATCCTCTGGTCTCAGCCTCCTGAGTTGCTGGAATTATAGGCATGCACCAACATGCCGGGCTGTTTTTGTGATTTTTAATGTGCATTTTTTTCTGGATAGTCTGTAGCTTTTATCACATTCTCAAAAAGATCTCAGATCCCTAAAAGATTAAATCCTCTGCAACCTACTATATCCCTGGGCAATCTTATCCACTCAAATTTTCTTCTGCTTACGTTGCAGGTGATTCCTAGTCCTTTTGTCAGATCAGATACTTCCCAACTTAAAGCACCTCAGTGGTTTCTCATTTCCTGTCCTCTACATGGAGCATAAAGTGCTTTAAGATATGACCCTAATTGCCTCTTCACCTCCTCTCTTAAACTTTCCTATCTTCTAGTTTGGGTTTCAGAATTAGCTGTTTTCAGCTAGAGCAGTGACTCAGTGGTTGGAGAGTTTGCCTGGCATGCGTGAGGAGCCAGGTTCAAACCTCAGAACCACATATACAACTAAGTATCAGAGAAACAAAGCCCAGATGAAAAATAAATAAAACTGATTTTCTCCTCCTCTCTCTCTGTAAAAAAAAGCTGTTTCTGGCTATGTGGAGAGTTTAGAGTTTCACTGGAGCCCTCTCTTATTGTCACTCTGCAGCACAGTCCTTATTCCCTAGGGATTACTCCCTTAGTGTAGGAGATTGTTGATTAAGGCAGCTTCCTGTTCCATTTTTTCTTTTCTTCTCCTTCCCCTCCCTCCCTCACTCCCTCCTTTCCTTCCAGTTACAGGGCTTGGGCCTTCCAGTAAACTGAGGCAGGGTAAAGGCTCCCCTTCAAACTCCAATTCTTGTGATCAAGTCCAAAAGATTTCAGACATGTCACTTAGAGTAGCAGGCCATGAGGTTATCAAAAGGGATAGGAAAGAGAGTAAGAGGACACTCTCAAAGGAGAAAGTGGGTCCTCTCAGAAAGGAGAGGGATGGTATGCCTTTCCTGCCCTCTAGTTTTATTAGACAGCAGGATGACATCAGACTTTTAAGTCCCCACTGCTGTGACAACTCTAGATCACTTTGGCCCATGTTGACTGGTTCTAATTGGAACCTATTCCTACAGATTTTGTGGCTGGGGGGAATTATCCTCATCTCCCTGAGTTCCAGGATCTGGTCTGTGTAAGGGTCACAAAAGCCCCCTCCTTTAGGGTAACTTATGTTCCTATTAGCATTTCAATGCCTGCATTTCTCCAGATAGTTTGCTGAGGAATGTAACGTATCCTGTGAACTCAAATCAGGCAGGGATGCAGGTAAATTGCTTTTTAAAAGAGAAAGCATGTAGGGGTCAGCACAATGGGCCCAATTTTACAGAATTATTCCCTTAACCTCATGTTCCCACCATTCACATCTGTCTGTCCCTTATCATTTCTTCCTTCCTTCCCTTCCTCCCTCCCTTTCTTTCTGAATGAGATTTGGTCATGTTGCCCAGGTGGTTTGAGGAAACTTCTAGACTCAAGGGATCCTCCTGCCTCAGCCTCCTGAATGCTGGGATTGTGCACACAAGCCATTGTTCCTGGCTTTTCTTTCTTTTCACTAACATTAAACATATTTTGTTAACTGGGACTGGTGACACATCTGCCTATAATCCCAGATATTCAGGAGTCTTAGGCAGAAGGGTTGCAAGTTCAAGGTCAGCCTGGGCCACTAATGAGACCCTGCCTCAAAAAAAAAAAAAAAAGAAAAAAGGCATGGTGATGCATGCCTGTAATCCCAGCAACTCAAGAGGCTAAAACAGGAGGATCGAAAATTCAAAGCCTGCCTCAGCAATTTAGTGAGGCCCTAAGTAACTTACCAAAACCCTATCTAATGGGCTGGAGCGGTGGCTTGGTGGTTACAGTGCTTGCCTAGCATGCACATGTACATGGGTTCAAACCCCAGCAATCCACGTACACAACTGAGTGTCCGAGCAATGAAAGCCATGTGAAAAACTCAATAAAACTTGTTTTTTTCTCTCGCTCTCTCCTCTCTCTCGCTGTCCTTCTTTCTTTATTTTTTTTTTAAAGAGAGAGGGACAGTGAGAGAGAGAGAAAGAGAGAAACAACTTTATTTAGTTTTTCACATGGTCTTAGTTGCTCTAACACATAGTTGTGTACGTGGTGCTGGGGTTTGAACCCAGGTCCTCGTGCTTGCCAGGCAAGCACCAAAACCGCTGAACCACCGCTCCAGCCCTGTCCTTCTTTCTTTAAAAAAAAAAACAAAATCTATCTTTAAAAAAAAAAGACTGGGGATGTAACTCAGAGGTAAAGCACCCCTGGATTCAATCCCTAGTACCAAAATAAACAAATAGATAATAATGAAAGGGGCTGAGGCTATAGACCCAGTGGTAAAGTGCTTACCTAGCATGCTTAAGGCTTTGGGCTTAATCTCTGAAATCACACACACATACAACAAACAAACAAGTATTTTAGCAGGTAATCTATAACATATTACCTGCTGTTCATTATGTCAAACAAGCAAGCTGAAGTTATAAAAGATGAGTGAATTTAATTGGAAGGTGATTTCAGATACTTACTGAATTGTTTTATTTTAATATTATAATTATTCAAATTGAAAAATAAACACAGCTGATGCTTCACCTCTTCCAGGAAGCCTCAGATACCCCTCCTCCCTTCCAGGCTAGAATAGGTGATCTTCTTACATGAGCTCAGCTCATTGGTCCTTATACCTTTTTCTTATTGCATGGACCACACTGGATTGTAATCTCTTTCTTTTTTTTTCCTGGTATGGAATCCAGGGACTTATACATGTGAGGTAAGCTCTCTATCACAATCACACTTCTAATCCTAAATAGCGATTCTGTTTCTGTATTTCTCATCCCCAGAAATGTATCATCTTCATCTTTGCCTCCAGAACTTACCATAGTATCTGGAACAGAACAGTTTCTCAATAAATGTTGATTGAGCCAAACTAAAATGAAAAATAATGGTGCTTCACTAGAGGGGATTTCTTGCCTGTGTAAAAGTTGTCAGAATCAAAATGGAATCACTTAGGTCAAACACTAGCAAAAATAAAGCTGGAGAGGTTCTGAAGAAGGGGCTCTCATACCTGATAACAAGAACTATCACAAAAGACTGCCAGATCCACACCATTGCACAAAGACCACCACAGGCTTACACAGAAAATACTTCTACAAGGACATCTGTCCAACGGTTACCTGTCCAACCTTGGACTGATGCAATGTTTGATAGTGATTCTTTTTTTTTTTCAGGGCTGAGGACAGAACTCGGGGCCTTGCGCATCCTAGGCAAGTGCTCTGCCACTGAGCTAAATCCCCAACCCCATGATAGTGACTCTTGTAGATAAGGATGATTACTTCAAAATCAGTATGTAATCCTCCTTATTTTACCTTCCCTTGCCTCAACCTCCTTAACTACACACACACAGTTTATTATGCCATGCATATTTTCATTGCAACCTACTCCAGAATGAATGCATTATCTTTGGAGAATCTCTTTATTATTTAGGTTCGCATTTGCCACCCATGTGTGTCCTACTCAGCCCGACCCTCCATATTATTTCCAAGGATATTTCTTTTCTCTTTTCTTGGGAGCCAGGCTTTGAACCCAAGGACATTTAACCACTGAGTCACATCCCCAGCCCTTTTTATTTTTTATTTTGAGACATGATCTTACTAAGTTGCTTAAGGCCTCATTAATTTGCTGAGGCTGGCTTTGAACTTGCAATACTGCGTGGAGCATTCCACTGTACCATGGTTGTGTGTTGACCGTACACTATGCAGTTAAGGAGTTAAAGGAATCAGTAGCAATACTATCTAATTTTAAGATATAAGATTTGTTGAAAAATGCTTACAGGGAAGGTCCAGGGATGACAAACTAAACAAATGGCAACTCTGTCCCTCATAGTGCTTTGCCAGAAAACAGTGCCTCTATCCCTAATGGTATCTTTCTTGTCTGATGGCAGCCAACTGGATGAGTAGTGTTTATCCTGCCATAGTGTCCTCCATTCCTTATCAATTACCACAGGGAAAGGAATTTTACAAGTTAGGCTGCACAAGCAGTGACATTTTGGTTTGCTTTGTTCCGAGTATGACTATATGACCAACATTCCAAAGAGCAGCTGTCCTGGCATGTGGGCAAAAAAGCAGTTCCTACAGTTCCTACAGGTAACTCTAGTGGACCTTTGTAATACACAGAAGAAAGAGAGCCAAGGACAAAGCAATGCCAGGAGGAAGCCTAAGCAGATCTGTGGACAAACCCACATGAAAAACCACAGCCCCCCTTTACCTAAACTAGTTCCAACCGAAAGCTTGTAGCAGATACCACAATATGGAGAAGTGGAGGCAGTACAGAGAGACTGCAGTGGGCGAGTTGGACTGTAACACAAAGCTACTTTGTTAGCTATGTGATTGAGCCATCTTGGACATGGATCGTTCAGCTACTGTCAAGTCCCTCCAGCTAATGCGTGGAGCATAGTAGAGCCATCTCACAGGGTATCTCACAAATTTCTGACTCACAAAATGATGAATACAATAAAAATCTTTTCAGCCAAAAATTTTTTGTCATATTTTAAAATTGATAGAGAAGTTTGTTTTTATTGTATACAACAAGTTTTGCAATACATACATGAATACACAAACATATATGAATATATGTAAAACAAAACAAACAAACACCAATACAAAACCTGAGGTTTTACTTTCTGGGGAGGTAAGATAGAAATCAATACCCTGTCCTGCTCTATTTAAAACTTGGTAGCCAATCTTCAGGAAGGCTATCAGGGATCTGGGCAGGTGAAAGTCACTGTTCAGGAGCACCACAATGGGCACAACTGGTAGTACTGCAGACCCAAGGACAGACTGGTTCCAGGTGGTCTCCGGCTGGAAGAGGTGTACTCATCCAAGTTGGCAGAGAATCCCCAGGCAGCATTAGCAATCATCTTCAGAGCTGAAATCATAGAAATTCCTCAGCCTCTGCCCCTCCAGGGCCCTCTTCCTCTAATATTTTATATATACATATCTGTAAAAAAAAAAAAAGCTTAAATCCTACAGAAAAATGTAAAGAATGAGGAATCAATCTCCATGTATCTTTAACGTAGCAATTGAGTGTTCGCTCTTAGAACCAGCGACTAATTTTAATAGCTAACAAATATTCTTTTTTTTTCCCCCAAAAGAGAGGGAGAGTGTGAGAGAAGTGAGACAGGAAAGAGAGAATCCACTTTATTTATTTTTTCATCTGGCCTTTGTTCCAACACTTAGTTTTGTATGTGGTGCTGGGGCTTGAACCCATGTCCTCACACATGCCAGGCAAACACTCCAACCACTGAGCCACTGCTCCAGCCCTAATAAATACTCTTGAAATAAACTGCTTTTCTGCTACATCAGGCAGTGTGTACTCACCAAAGACTTTGGCTGACAGCACCATAAACAGGGAATTCACAGGAGAAGAAACACAAATAACAAACATGAAAAACTCCTCAACTGGGCTGGAATGGTGGCTCAGTGGATTCGGCGCTTGCCTGGCAAGCACGAGGACCCGGGTTCAAACCCCAGCACCACATACACAACTAAGTGTTGGAGCAACGAAGGCCATGTGAAAAACTAAATAAAGTTGTTTCTCTCTTTCTCTGTCTCTCTCACTGTCCCTCTCTCTTTAAAAAAAATAATTATAAAAAAAAAAACCTCCTCAACTTCCTTGCCTTTTAAAAATGTGAAGTGAAACAAGGAAATACAATTTTTGAATGATAACAACCAGCTAGGGAAGGGTATGAGGAGATGAATAGCTGTCTTACAGTAGAAGTGTGACCTGGTACAAAGACTCTAGAGGGCGGTTTCATGCTGTGCGGGATGGGTTATAATAAGAAACAGCACTAGAAACACCCCAATTTAGGACTTTGTGAAAAACTACTGTACGTTCATGTGATGAAATGCTATGAAATCATGAAAAAACAATATAGATCTCTATTGTTATAGACATAGATATATATTTACCATGATACACGGTTAAAATAAAAAAGCATTTTGCAGAGCAACATATGTAGGAAGATTGAATTTTTGTTAATATATGTATATGTGTGTGTATATATATATATCCATATTTATAACTGCATATGAATAAATAAGGAAGTCTGAGTGTAAACACACCAATGCACTGGAATTGGTTATATTGGTAGGTAGAATAATGGATTATCTTTTTTTTTAAAGAAAGAATCAATTTTATTTATTTTTTTAATCTGGTTTTTATTTTTCTGACACAGCTGTATATATTAGGTTGGGGTTCGAACCTGGGTCCTTGTGCATGCCAGGCAAGAGCTCTATGACTGAGCCACTGCTCCAGCCCATACAGATTATCTTTCTTTTCCTTTCCTTTTCTTTTTTTTTTTCTTTTTGAGAGAAAGAGAGAGAGAGAGAAAGAATCAATTTTATTTATTTTTTCATCAGGCCTTTGTTTCTCTGAAACTTAGTTGTATATATGGTGCTGGGGTTTGAACCTGGGTCCTCATTCAATTCAGGCAAACACTTGAACAGCTGAACCAATGGCCCTGTCCCAATTATCTTAGTTCTTATCTTTATTCTTATATATATCATCTGAACTTTGCATCATGGCCATGAATTTTATAATTAGAAAAAGGCAAAGCACCACACACCTATGATCCCAGTGGCTTGGGAGGCTGAGGCAGGAGGAAGGCAACTTCAAAGCCAGCCTCAGCAATTTAGCAAGACCCTGTCTCAAAGAATAGAAAAATAAAAAAGGGATGGGGATGCAACTCAGTGGTTAAGTGCCTCTGATTCAATTCTTGTTACCAAAATAGGAAAAATGAAAAAAGAAAAAGGCAAAGCTATATGGAAAAGCTTTTTTAAAATCTTCAACAAAAACCAAAATACCCAAAAGGGCCAGTGGTGTGTAGCTCAGTAATAGAGTGCTTGCCTACCATGCACTAGGCCTTGGATTCACTCAACAAAACAAAACAAACAAAACAAAACAAAACCCACCAAAGAACACAGGGCTTTGTTGCGACTGCATCACAGTCTAAAAGACAAAGTCCACATTCTTTCCGTTGGTGCTGAGGTCCACTGCTGGCTCCTCCTAATGCCTCCAGGCAGCATCAGTTGTAGTCTTGGTATCATAATCTGTTTACAAGTCTATAAACTGCAGCCTGAGTTCCTCAGAGGAGGAACTTCCTGTGCCATCACAGGGTCTAGCAGCTAAGCAGACAATCAGTAATAAATTGTTAAATGATTGAAAAATTGTGTGAGCACTGAGACCAGATGAAAAGTTTGGAGACCACACTGTGGAAGCATTTGGGCCAGGCTAAGAATGAAGCCAAAGCTTCCCCCCCCCCCCCCTTAAGAGCTGAGGACCGAACTTGGAGCCTTGTCACATGCTAGGCAAGTGCTCTGTCTCTGAGCTAAATCCCCAACCCTGAAGCCAAAGCTCTGAGGCACATTTATCCTAGGCCCCTCTTGTTACTCTAATTTTCTTTTTAACAGCAGGTAGGGAACTATTGTTCTGGCCCATTTGGAGTATGTTATTTGTAAAACACCCAGATGTGGCAGTGCCCACACGCCTGCCATTCTCACATGGTATGATGAGCCCATATAACCAGGGCTGACCCAGCCCAATTTCGAACAGTGAGAAAAGGGGAGAATTTGGCTCCTGACCAAGCTAAACTTCAGCAAAATTCCAACACTTCTCAGCTACCAGAAGAGGATATGTTGCCTGCATATGAATGTGCCCAGATTCTCTGTGAGGCCAGAGTTGGGTTAATTGAATGGTAAACACAACTTTAGAAAGGCAAATATTTATATTGAACCAGGCAGGCTCTTGGCAACCAAGCCCAAATGTACATGTTTCTGGAAAAGGGGGATGAATTGGTTTTCCATTGCTGCTATAACAAATCTCCACAAACTCTGTGGCTTAAAACCATGTGTTAGTCAGTTTTTTTCACTGTTGTGACTAAAAGACCTGTCAAGAACAATTTTAAGGAGGAAAAGTTGATTTGCAGGCTCACGGTTAGTCCATAACCGCTGGCTCCATTTCTTAAGGTTTGATGAGGCAGAACATCATGGCGGAAGAGTGTGGTTGAGAGAAGGAGCTCAAGGGACCACAACAGGAAGCAGAGAGAGTGTGAGACTCCAGGCTAGATACAAAAATATATATCCCAAAGGCATGTCCCCAACCCACCTCCCCCAGCCACACCCTACCTGCCTTCATTTGCCAATTCATCCCTATCAGGGGATTAACTCACTGATTGGGTTATAAGAGTCTTAACCCAATCATTTCACTTAAGCCTTCCCACATTGCCACACAAGAGTTTTTGGGGAGCACCTTGTATTCAAACCATAGCACCATACAATTTTGTCATCTACATTTCTGTAGACCAGAAGCCCAAGTCTCAGAGCTAAAGTCAAGGAATTGGCAAGGTGATATTCCCTTCTGGAAATTCTAGAGGAATCTGTCCTTACTTTTTTTAGGGGGAAATAAGAATTTTATATTTTTGTACTGCTTCTTTTTTTTTAAGGGGAGGGGAGAGAGAGTGGTAAAGTTTTTAATTTACTTTTTCATCTAATTTTAGTTTTTCCGATGCTAGGTTGTGTATGTGGTGCTGGGGTTCAAACCCGGATCCATGCACATGCCAGGCAAGCACTCTTCTGCTGCCCAACCATTCCAGCCCTTGATTCTTTTTTTTTTTTAATAGCAAATTCTTTTGATTTTTCTAGTGGGAAAAATGAGACTTTGCAATCAAATGGACCAGCATTTGAATCCCAACTCAGTGCCAATTTGGGCAAGTATCTTACCAATCTGAGTTTTAGTCTTTTCTGTAAATGTAAATGTAGATTGTTATGTAGTTTGGGCCAGCAGCTTCACACTCTTTAGTGTGTATATGAATCACCAGGGATGTCGTTAAAAGGTAATTCTGATTTAGTGGGTCTGGGCTGGGCCCAAGAGCCTACATTTCTAAGAACTCCTAGGTGTTGTTGATGCTGTTGATTCTTGGATCACAGTTTGAATAGCAAGACTTGAATTACATAAAATTTGAAAGAACCTGCTGCAAATGTCCTATGGGTACTTGTACTTCTCATGTGTAGTGGGTCTGCTGTTCTGGCTATTAGATAAGTCCGTCTCAGAAAACTGCTGACAGAGATCCACCCAGGTGCAGCACAACTCATTTGAACTTTAACCTATTGATATTTTTTTCCCCACTTCAATATTTTAATTTTCTTTTTGTTCAAACACTTCATTTTATTTAAAACCTAATAACATAGGTATTGATGCTTTCAGGGTTTGTCTTTTTTTCTTTTGGGGGGATATACTTGGGCTTGAACCCAGAGGTGATTTACCACTAAGTCATATTCCAGCCCTTTTTATTTTTTTATTTTGAGACAGGATCTCACTAAATTGCTGAGGCTGGTCTTAAATTTGTTATCTCCTGTCTCACCCTCCCACTGCACCCTGCAGAGTTTATCTTTTTTTTTTTCCTTTTAAGAGAGAGAGGGAGAAAATCAATTTTTATTTAATTTTTCATCTGGTTTTTCATTGCTCCAGCATTTAGTTGTATATATGGTGCAAAGGTTTGAACTGGAGTCCTCACACATGCCAGGCAAGTAAGTGCAATACTGCTGAGCCACCACTCCAGCCGCAGGGCTTGTCTTTTTTAACAGTTATAATTGGCATACAATAAATTAAAGTATACAATGAGCAGGCCATGGTGGCTCATGTCTATAATCCCAGCTACTCGTGAGACTGAGGCAGGAGTATTGTAAGTTTGGCCAGCCTGGGCAACTTAATGACACCCTGTCTCAAAAGAAAAAAGGAAAAAAAAAAAAAAAAAAGAAAAGAAAAGAAAAAATGAAAAAGAAAAAAGTAAAAGAAGAAAAGAGGAAAAAAAGGGTTCGAGATGTAGCTCAGTGGTAGAGCACTTGTCTACCATCAGTCCTTAGAGTCAATCACTAGCATTTCAAAAAAAAAGTATACAATCAATTATAACATAGCTTAGTTTTTCTTGAGTTTTATATAAATAGAATCATACAGTGTATACTTTTGTCTGGCTTTTTTCATTCAGCATCATTTCATCCATGTTGTTGTCTCAGTGGTTCATTCCTCGTTTGTGGCTGGTAGCATTCTATTGTACAGATCTGCACCACAATGTGTTTATCCATTCACCTGTTGATGCATGTTTGAATTGTTTCTAGTTTATGGCTATTAAAAATAAAGCTCAATGACTGGGGAGGTGGAGGTAGGTGGATTGAAAGCTCAAAGCCAGCCTCAGCAACTTAGTGAGGCCCTAAGAAATTTAGCAAGAACTTGTCTCAAAAATAAAAAAATAAAAAGACTCTGCGAGAGGCTGGTGTGGTGGCTCAGTAGTTACAGTGCTTGCCTGGCATGCATGAGGACACGGGTTCGAACTCCAGCACCACATACACAACAAAGTGTCAGAGCAACGCTAACTACATGAAAAACTAAATAAAAACTGCTTCTTTCTCTCTCACTGTCTCTCTCTCTCTTTAAAAAAGAAAAAAAAGGGGAGATTCTGGGAATGTGGCTCAGGGTTTAAGTATCCCCTGGGATCAATCCCCATACAAAACAAACAAATTGCTATGAACATGCATGTACAAGTCATTGTATAGACACAATGCTTTCATTTTTTCTTGGGCAGATACCTGAAACACAGGGTCTAAAGGCAAGTGTATGTTTCACTTTTTAAAAAACTGTCAATCTGCTTTCCAAGTGTTTATACCATTCTACCTTCCCAGCAGGAGTGCTGAGAGTTCCAGTTCTATGGCATCCTTACCAACATTTACTATTTCGTATAAATGTTCATTGCAAAAAAATTAATGAAATTCGTATAGGCAGAACAAAACAAAACAAACCTCATCCGTTAGTCTTCTAGGCAATAACACTATTAAAATGTCATGTTTGTAGATTTCCAAAGTTTGCCCCCCAACACCAGGCAAATAGTTTTTATTTTCAAAAGAATAGTTTCATGCTAACTATTCAAAACATGTCATAAATGGAAATCCAAGAAAAATACAGAGATTTCCCACATTCAGAAAATTTAAAAACTGACTTTTCTGTCTTTCCTATGGTTTCTTGTTTTTGTTTTGAGACAGGGTCTCATTACATTGCCCAGGCTGGATTCAATTCCTGGGCTCAAGTGACCTTAGCCTCCAGAGTAGCTGTGATTACAAGCATTCATAGCATTGGTTTTTTTCTGTTTATTTATTTATTTTATTCCCTTTAAATTGGTTTCCTAAGTGAATAGGACAGAATCTATCTTTAATGAATTTTAAATTTAGTATTTTTCTGTGATATAGTAAGCAAGGAATTGGAGGCAAAAAAAAAAAAAAAGGAAAGGAAAGATATTCTTATAGCACTTTCTGGTACAATTCAATACTAATATTTTCCAGTGCAATTCAACTGTAACATTTCAGTATTTAAGCATGTTAAATGAGTTTCTTTTTAAAAGGGTAGTGAGAGGAGAGAAGTATCTTTTTTTTTTTTTAAAGAGAGAGGGACAGTGAGAGAGAAAGAGAGAAACAATTTTATTTAGTTTTTCATGTGGCCTTCATTGCTCTGAGACTTAGTTGTAAGTCTTGCTGGGGTTTGAACTCAACATACTCACATGTGTGCCAGGCAAGGACCATAACCGCTGAGCCACCATAACCGCTGAGCCACCGCTCTAGCCCAGGGGAGAAGTATCTTAACTCATAACTTTATACATAACAATTATTCTTATGGTTCAAAGTTACAGAAAGGGCTGATAGGAAAACTAAGTAACATTAATACTTTGTAGTATTTATTAAACATTATTAAACACTACTGTGCACTACTATGTGCTAGGCCACTCTAATAGGCTTTCTGTGTAGATTATTTCATTACATTAGGTCTGTAGAGAGTATTCCACTTTCTCTAGTTTAGACATGACTCCTATAGTAGGGATTATTTAAAGTTAAAATATATATGTAAAAGAAATCCAGAAGTTATTTGTTGTGCTTCTTGGGGAAGCCCAGAGCAACTCCCTTCAAACTGAAACCACGGGCATTTCCAAGAAATCAGCCACTCCTTGTGCCCATGGTTCACTTCCTCTTCTATCCTACTCTGCAAAGCCTGTGGACTTGGTCCCTGTGCGATGGTGTCACCTTAGTTATTTAGTTATTTAGGTGCTGGGAAATGAACCCAGGGGGCGCTTAACCACTGAGTCACATTCCTTCCCTTTTTATTTTTTATTTTGAGACAGTATCTTGCTAAATTGCTGAGGGTCTTGCTATATTGCTGGGGCTGGCCTTGACTTTGCCATCCTGCTGCCTCAGCCTCAGGTGTGGGACACCAGGACAGGCTTTATTTATTCTATCTTGGAGCATAGGTTTTCTTAGTCTGCCCATCATTGCCCTGCTCTTACTGTAAGGGGTTTAAGTTGCTTGCTGGGCCCGTGGCAGATGCAATTCAACCTCTAAAATTGCCCAGCCCTTTGTCTTCTAAGTGGATTAAAAATGAATGCCAAGGGCCTGGCGTGATGGTGCACACCTGCAATCCTTGTTTAAAACAAATGAAATCTTTTGGCTGAACGGATTCGAGAAGCAAGAAAGATCCTAGATCTGGAAGTTCTCGGCCTTCAGAACAACTGGGTTCTTCCTGACTCACCCCATTCCTCGTCCCCGCCTTGAGCCTTGCGCAGGAAATCCTGAAACCTTGCCTCCTATTCCTGGGCTGTAGTTATTAACTTAAGTTTCTGCCAGTCACCATTCAACACTCTTAATCTGGAATTCATTTTTCAAGAATGAAAAAGAAGGTGCTAGGTTCTTCACTGACTGGGGCTCAGTTAGCAAAGCATTTAGCATCTCTGGGACTAGTTCACAAAGGGAGGGAACTAGATGACGGTACTTCCAGCCAGAAGACCTAGGATGAGTGGCCGGTGCCCCAAACTCTGGTGCGTACCCTAAATCAGAGGACATTTATGTACAGTTCAACCTATTGCCATCCTAACCATCACGAGACTTTATGAGAAAGTGAAACTAAAAATGGGAAAGTCCCTCTCTCTAACCTGGCCAGGCCTCGCAAGCTAGGAGACTAGTGACGGCCCTCGTGGACCGGGTCCTGATTGGCTGTGTACTCCTATAGTTTAAAAGGTCGCGCCGGCTGGGCTGGCATTTCGCGATGCGCTTCGCAAGCCTCGCAATGTCTCGCTTGGTGTCAGCAGCCGGGCTCGCGCTATTCTTGGTGGCCTTCACGGACGCAGTCCCGCGTAAGTATCTCTTCCTACCCCCACCGATTTTGACTGTTTTGGCAGTCTCGAATTCTAGGACCTCCTTCTCCAAGTCTTCCCGGATTGGGACTAGCCCAGGGCTCGGCCTCTGCCAAGTCGTGGAGTGGTCGGGGATTGGGAAGGTAGCGAAAGCCGGGAACGCAGGCTTCTTGCTGCTTTGAGCGCGAAGCGCGGGAGAACTCTGGCTTGCTGGGGTAAGGTGGCTGTGGACAGAGTTTGCGGGTGTTGGTAAGCGGCAGAGCTGCCTAGGTGGGGTAGGTTTTTCCTCGGTTCTTTGCGGGGCGTCAGGGTTCCGGATCGCAGCTAGAGTAAAAGGGGTGGGTAAACCAGCCCCAGAGGCAGGGAGATGGGGTCTGTGAATGAAACCAGTGTCTGGGGTTCGGGAAAGACAAACCCACGGGAAGTCAAACCGCTACCACTCTGCTTCCTTTGGACTGGGAGGGCGCTCGCAAGGTACACTTTCTTCTCCCGATTCAGTGGCACCATACCAGGGCGCGCAAGCAGTGCCAGGTGTTTGTATAACTCATTTGTTCTCATTACTTGTTGCTTTATTAATAATCATAAGAGCTACCCGTCGGGGCTGGGGCGGTGGCTCAGCGATTAAGGCACTTACCCAGCATGCCTGGGACCACGGGTTCAAACCCCAGCACCCACGTACACAGCGAAGTGTATGAACAACGAAAGCCGTATGAAAAACTAAATAAAGTTGATTCTGTCTCTCTCTCTCCCTCCCTCTCTTTAAAAAAGAAAAAAGAGCTACTCGTTACAGCTGCTGTGTGCTGTGTGCTGAGGACTTTACATACTTTATTTTAGATTTTTTTTGGGATTGAACCCAAGGCATTATGCATTCTAGGAAAGCGCTCCAGCTCGGAGCCACACTCCCAGCCCCAAGTCACTTAATTTTGAAAATGGATGTAAATATTGTGATTACCCCAATCTCGCAGATGAGGAAACTGGGACCTTGAGGTTTACTTTTTAATTTAAAAAAGTTTTTTATATTGGGGATTGAATTTAGGAGCACTGAATTTACATCCCCAGACCCTTTAAATTTCTGTTTTGAAATGGTCTTGCTAAGTTGCTTAGAGCCTAAATTGCTGAGGGTGGTCTAGATTTTGCAGTCCTCCTGCTTCAGCCTTCCCAGTTGCTGGGATTACAGGAGCGCACCCCAGGGCTGGTTGTAACCCTTTTTTTCAGAAATTTGCCTCCCCACCTTCCTGTGTCAAATTCTCAAGCAAGCTGGGAAGCCATGGGCCTTTGTTGCCTTTTCCTCATAGAGAGCTTCCTCTTTGGCATTTTGCCTGGTTCTTTCCAAGCTATCTGGAGACTCTACTTTCAGTTTTGAAAATGTGAATATTTGTCAAAGATAGGGAGGTTGTAAAACTAGGGACATGGGTAATCGGAGATGGTTACCAAGATGGCTGAGGATACCCAGGATCTGGTGCGCTTTCTAAATACATGACAATAAACTGGACCTTCCGATTTTTTTTTTTCACTTACAAAACCCCTATGAAAGAGTGTTTTGATCATAATAAAATAGTATTTTATTGACTACAATTTATTTACAAAATAAAGAATAATGTATATATTATCACTATTATCAATATTTGCTGGTGATGATGTCATTTTTAAAAAAAATATGGAACACTTCACGAATTTGGGTGCCATCCTTGTGCAGGGGCCATGCAAATCTTCTCTGTATTGTTCCAGTTTTAGTGTATGTTCTACCCCAGGAGCAGGTTACATGCCATTTTAAAAAATAGCAACTTGAAAAATAAAAAGAACTCAAAAAACTTAACACACACACACAACAAACAAGCAGATAACCTAAGTAATAAATGGGTCAAAGCTCTACACAGAGGTTTCTCAAAGGAAAAAATACATAGAACTAACAAATATATAAAAATGGTTCAAAATACTTACTAACCATGGAAATGCAAATCAAAAGTACACTGAGATATCATCTTACCCCAGTTAGAATGGTAACCACCACAAATACACTGACCAGCTGGGCATGGTGGCCCATGCCTGTAATCCCAGTGACTTACTCAGGAGGCTGAAGTAGGAGAATCAGAAATTTGAGGCCAACTCCAGCAACTTTGCAAGGTCCTTTGCAACTCAGTGAGGCCTTGTCTCAAAATAAAAAATAAAGAGCTGGGGATGTAACTCAGTGATAAGGTGCCCCTGGGTTCTATCCCCGGTACCAAAAATACAAAACCAGAACAACAACAACAAAAAAGAACAATTATTGCTGGTGCGAATGTGGGGGACAAGGTATACTTGTTGTAGGAATGCAAAGTAGTACAACCATTTTAGAAAGCAGTATGAAAATTTCTTATGAATGAAACTATCACATGACCCAGCTATCCCACTCCTTTATTTATCCCAAAGATCTAAAATCATTATGCTATAGTGATACATGCATATCAATGTTTATAGCAGCTCAGTTCACAATAGCCAAGTTATGGAACCAGCTTAGGGGTCCATCAATAGATGATGGATAAAGAAAATGTGGTATGCCAGGTGTAGTGGACCACACCTATAATTCCAGCAACTTGGGAGGCTGAGACAGGCAGATAGAAAGTTTGAGGCCAGGTCTGGGTTGTAGCTCAGTGGTAGAGCACTTGCCTAGCACCACATAAAGATAAATAAAGGTATTGTGTCCCTCACACAACTAAAAAAATTAAAAAGAAAAAAGAAAGTTTAAGGCTAGCCTGGGCAACATAGTATGGCACTGTCTCAAAATTAAAAATCCAAGGGCTGGAGATGTAGTATAGTGGTAGAGTACCCCTGAGTTCAATCCCCAGTACCATAGGAAAAAGAGGAGGAGAACGTGGGATATATACATATGTATACACACACACACACACAAACACATAAACATAACAAACAATGGAGTTTTACTTGGCCATAAGGAAGAATGAAATTGTCATTTGTGGGGAAATGGATGGAATTAGAGAATGTCATGCTAAGTGAAATAAGTCAGACTATGAAAATAGAAGGCAGACCAATAGAATACAGGAAGGGGATCCTGAGGGAGGGAAATGAGGAGGGAAAGGGAAGGTACTAGGGAATGAGATGGATTTAAAAAAAAAAGTTTGGTTTTTTTTTGTGTGTGTATATAGAAAAGTAGGATTTAATCAGGTGAGAAGAAAAGAGACAGAGCTCATGCAGGGCAAGAGGGGACCAAATAGGGGTTGCCCAAGATTGATCATGCACATTCACATGTTATGTGAATGTACCAATATGGCGTAATGAATCCTACCAATATGTATAATTATAAAGTATCAATAAAAGTCTTATTTTGAAAATTTCCAAAGAAGCAAAGCAGACCATTTCTGGAAAATACACAAGAAATGTTTAATGTTGGTCTCCAAAGGTCTGTTTCCCTCCATGTTTGTGTGTGGGCTTTTTTTTTTTTTTTAACTTTATTGTGTAATGGATTTATTTTTCAGTTAAGCTTTAGAAACTTAAGTAATTCTCTCAAATTCACAGGACTAGTAAGTGGCTGAGCCCATAGACCTTGGCCAAATTTAAATCTAGTCTGATGTTTGTTCTCATCCTAGAAGACATTATGGTGATATTCTTGCAGAATCCTGCTTGCCTCCTTCAAAGAGAGAATTCTATACAGGACGAACTTGTGTTCTCTCTCCTGTGGCATTTATGTTCTTTTTTGGGGAGTGGATCTTTGGGATTGAACCTGGGGTGCTCTACCAATGAGGCACATCTCCAGTCCTTTTTTTATATTTCATTTTGAGACAGGGTCTTGCTAAGTTGCTTAGGCTGACTTTGAACTTGTGGTCCTCTGCTTCAGTTGCTGGGATTACAGGCATAAGCCACCATACCTGGTTATCCCTAGTCCTTTTTAAATATATTGTTTGTTTTTTAATTTTGTTTTGTTTTTTGAGACAGGGTCTTACTAAGTTGCCCTGGTTAACCTCAACTTTGTGCTCTTCCTGCTTCAACCTCCCTAGTCACTGGGCTTACAGCCATGCACCACCACGGAAGAACAGTTCATTTATGTTCTTACATAAGAAGCTCAAATGCAAAAAACTCTCTGGCTAATTTTTACTTTTTTTCCTAAATTAAATGTAATTAATTAATTTAAAGAGAGAGGGACAGTGAGAGAGAGAGAGAAAGAATTTTTTCCTGTGGCTTTCGTTGCTCCGAGACTTTGCTGTGTACGTGGTGCTGGGGTTTGAAGTCTTGTACTCACGCATGGTGGGCAAGTGCCGTAACCGCTGAGCCACCGCTCCAGCCCCATTTTTTTTTTTTTTTTGACATTAGTTTTGTATGTGGTGTTTGGGTTTGAAAGCAGGTCCTCACGCATGCCAGGCAAGTGCTCTACCACTGAGCCACCTCTCCAGGCCTTCACTTTTAACTTTACAGAATAAAAATCAAGGATTCATTGGAATCATCTGTCTGGTTCTTGTTGGGGCTGGTGACCCTTCCTTTGATGCTAGGGTATTTCTAAACAAATATATCTAGTCAGGGTATATACCAGGGTGACCTGGTATTCTTCCTTCTCCCTACCATCTACCAGACATGGAGGAGTAACTGCCCTTTAATGATTATGTACCCTGTATGTGTGTGTATTTAGAAATAGACTACATACATGTGTTAGCATCAGTTCTATTGGCTTTTGTGTGGTAACACTTCTCTTCATTTTGGATGAAAAATATAGAAATACAGTATGTAATATTTTCCACTTCCTTTTAGATGGTCTAGTCATTCATCTTATTTTGGAAACCATTTTTTTTATAGCATAAGTCAATGTGTTCCCAGTCTGGTAAGTTACAGCAAGTGTTTGAGAGTATTAATTAGAAATTCTAATCCTGCTCTTGTCTATATTACTCCACTTGGTCATAATGGAGAATGTTCTCTTCCATTCATCATAGTATGTTGTATTTGCCAACTCCTGTATGCATTTAATTTTTTTTTAAACTAGGAATTGAACCCAGGGGCACTTTACCACTGAACTATATCACCAGTCCTTTGTATTTTTTCATTTTGAGACAGGATCTCACTAAGTTGCTTAGGTCCTCAGACATTTAAGTTTTGTTTGTTTTTTTTTTCTAGGTCATGAAATCAGGTGTAAAATCAGATAGATATTTGGCATATTAAACTTTGGCAGGAATAAAGAGGTTATGTTTGGTAGGAACATACCTTGGGTTGACCTGCATAGGAACTTGAGCAAGAAGGTAATAATATCTGCCACTTATAGAGCCATTGCTGTGTGTTAAATACTGTACTAGGCACTTAATATACATTGGGAAGTCAGAAGGATATAGATATAAGTTGAAACAAGAACCAAAAAGGAAAGGGTTAAACATAAGAAAGAAAATGGATGGGGCTGATGCAGTATACAGCAACATGAATAATTTGATGTGGCTACTATGGGGGTGTGTTAAAAGAGAAATGGAGTTTCAAAAGTAGGTTGGGACCTTGAGTGATGTTAAGAAATCCGATGGGTGCTAAGAAGACAAAGATTCTTGAGAGTTGATACAGAAAGTTTCTTTAAAATTCAGCACAACTTCCAGTAATTGAAGATAGTGACAGAAATTGGCTAGAAAATAAAAATAAACAAACAAATAAAAACAAAACAAAAGCCCAAAAAAGCATATAGAGGACAATTATGTGGCAAAGATACTAATTCATGTATTATTTCTTGAAATAGTGGTAGCTTATTGGGAGAGTAGGAACTCATTTGGCTAGAGTGAAAATGGAATTGGGACAAACAGGTCAAATTTAACCCTTGGTGCCTTTCTAACTTGAGACCAAGTTAGCGCCAAGTAAAATACTCCAAGTAACATACAATTTTTTTTTTGTCTTTTTCTGACTTCTCAGGTTCTCCAAAAGTTCAAGTGTACACACGTCACCCAGCAGAGAATGGAAAACCAAACTACCTGAACTGCTACGTATCTGGCTTTCATCCACCCCAGATTGAAATAGATCTACTGAAGAATGGCGTGAAGATTGAAAAAGTAGAGCAGTCGGACCTCTCCTTCAGCAAGGACTGGTCCTTCTATCTTCTGGTCCACACTGAGTTCACCCCAAATGACAAAGATCAGTATGCCTGCAGAGTTAAACATGAAACTCTGAAGGAACCCAAGATAGTTAAATGGGGTAAGTTTTCAAGTTTTTTCCTTAGCTTTTGAAAGTTGTGTTTATACAGAGTCACAGCTTAAAGCTGTTTGAATATTTTTTCAAAAATCTGTAGGGGCTGGAGTGGTGGCTCAGCAGTTCTGGTGCTTCCCTGGCATGCGTGAGGACCTGGGTTTAAACCCCAGCTCCATAAACACAACTAAGTGTTGAAGCAATAAAAACCAGATGAAACACTGAATAAAATTGATTCTCTCTTCCTCTCTCTTTTTAAAATAGAAGAAGAAGAAGACAATTTCCGGAAAAAAAAAAATCTGAATACTGGGATTGTCAGGGAATGTTCCTAAAGCACTGATGAGAGAGAGGCACCTTCTAAGAGACCTCTGCATCAAATGCTCCTCAGCCAGCTGTGTCCCTGCGTTGAGAGCAGGGAGCAACGGCACTCCCACAGTACACATCAGTACATATGAACTCCCAGTGCTTCTTACTCACTAGCTTCCTCCAGGTTTCCTGGCAGCCTCATGAACACTTAGCGCTAAGGAGCATCTCAGCGAGGCACAGGCCTTTGCCTGTAAGCCCCACTGTCCTAGCACCCTAAAAACCTGGATCTGCTAGTACTCTCTGGCTGGGTTTGGCAGGATTGGGTCCTACAGGGTAGTTCTAAACAAGTGTTCAAGGCTACACAGCACTACTTCTGCCAGTTTTGGACATTTGTTAATATCCAATATCTTAAAAGTAAGGCTTAGGGCTGGGGTGGTGGCTCAGCAATATCATGCTTGCCTGGCATGCACAAGTACACAGGTTCGAACCCCAGCACCACATACACAACTCAGTGACAGAGCAATGAAAACCAGATGAAAAACTAAATAAAAATTGATTCTGTCTCTCTCTCTCCCTTAAAATTTTTTTTAAAAACTAGAAGTAAGGTTTAATGTTTCCCATTTTCTTTTTCACAGAACGAGACAACTAACCAGCATCATGGAATTAACCAGGAACATGGAGGTGGGTTTTTGACCTTAAGAAATGTTTTCTGGGGGCTGGAGTGGTGGTTCAGCTGTTTCGGTGCTTGCCTGGCAAGCACTAGGACCCGGGTTCAAACCCCAGCACCACGTACACAACTAAGTGCTGGAGCAACTAAGGCCATGTGAAAAACTAAATAAAGTTGTTTCTCTCTTTCTCTGTCTTTCTCACTGTCCCTTTCTCTTTAAAAAAAAGAAAGAAAGAAAGAAAGAAAGAAATGTTTTCTGGATTGTGGTTGTAACTTAGTGACAGAGTGGTTGCCTAGCACCCTGTGAGGCACTGGGTTCAATCATTAGCACCACGTAAATAAATAAATAAATAAATACTTTCATTTATTATCCTAGGGACTACTTAGAGGCAACTCTAACATGATAGCCCTCACTGTATTGAGGACATTAATCAAGGTAGCATGTCAGCTGGTAAAGAATTCTATAGGGTCACATTCCTTTCTCCTGTGTAATGGCAAGAGGAAGGCATGCCTGTCTCTGCCAGCATCACTGACCCTGTAACAGGAAGACAGAGGAGCTGCCAGTGAGATGTGGCAGGATAGAGGCAGTTGATTACCCACACCACCTGCAAGGGTTTGATCTTTCTTCTGTCATTTCCATATTGGGCATTTCTGCTGAGAAAAAGACCTAAAAAATGAATCATTTTCACACTGGGCATGGTGGTGTATGCCTGTAATCCCCAGCTACTCAGGAGGCTGAGGCAAGCAGATTGCAAGTTTGAGACAGCCTCAGCAGCTTAGCAAGACCCCATCTTAATGGGGGAAAAAAACAAAACACATACCAGTTGCTTTGTTCTTCATCCAGAAGAGAGGGGTGACACAGTTCTGCAGACATCCCATTTCTTCAGTCTCAGTGCATACTGTGTTTGCCCCAGGCCACTTGAGGAAAGAAATGGAAACAGATTGTTATAACTTCATGTAAAGATCTATAATAGATGTAATTACAAGGAGCTCTAGAAGCATGAAAGAGGGAGGAACTTGAACTCCTTGGTATATTCAACTGCAGCCCAGTTTAAAAAAAAAATCCAGCTTCACAGTGAAATTTTACTACCCAGGGTAACTTGATGCTGAAAACCCTTTCAAACCTCTTGTTATATTTAGGACAGAGCAATTGATTTGAGAAAGCAGTACAGAGATTGGGCCATCTGCACAGTCACACTGTTAGTAAATGGCAGAGCCAGGACCTAAACTCTAAAATCAGAATTTGTTCCTCTAAGGTTTTGGGAGCACCAATGGGATAAACTTCTGGGTTATGCTCTTTGTAATGGGTTTAAAGAATTGTCTGCAGCTACTTCTTCTAAAAAGGTGATCTACACAGACAAATTTGGTAGTGAGCTCTATATTTCAAAGTAACTGCATTTACCTATTTTTTCTTTTTCTGTTTTTTTTCTTTCAGGTTTGAAGATGCTTCATTTGGACTGGACTAATTCCAAATTGTTTTCTTTCTTTTTTAAAATGGATATGCTTATACACTTTATGCATTCAGTAAGAAAGTTACAATGATGTTAACCAAAGCATGATCTTCTTTATAATTCTACTTTGGGCACTGTCTGCATGTTTGCCTTTGTGAACTATAGAAAATAATTCAGAAAGAAATTCTAGACTAACATTTGGGTCCTAGATATCTTAAAGAAACAATAAAGTATCTATGAGTACGTTGATTGGAAACTTTTTGCATAAAAGCCGTTTTGATATTTTGGAATGCTACAAGAAAGGCTGATAGGGCAGGTGCTGTGGCTCACACCTGTATTCCTAGCAACTAAAGAGGTTCAGGCATGCATGTTCAAAGCCTGCCTCAGCAACTTGCGAGGCTTTACGCAACTTAGACCCTTTCTTGAAATAAAATGTAAAAAAGGTCTAGGGATATGGCTCAGTGGTTAAGTGTCCCTGGGTTCAATCCCTGGTATGAAAAACAAAATAAGGTAAAACAAACAAACAAAATTAAAAAAAAAAAACAGCTGATAGAATGATAGAAAAAACAAATGAACTAGTAAATATAATTAAGAGTATGGGGTTGGGGATTTAGCTCAGTGGCAGAGCGCTTGCCTAGCACACACAAGGCCCGAGTTCGGTCCTCAGCCCTGAAAAAAAAAATAAAAGAATTGATCATATATCAAGCCCTTATCCTATACTAAACTTGGTATATTTCTTGTTAGTTGGATGTAGTTATTTACCTTTAGCCCTCTATAACATAGATGATTAAAAAACCTAAGAAACTGAGTAGATATTTACGTCTAGTTGGTAAAGCACACAGGTACAATTGAAGTCTACCACAATGATATGCAGGCTTCCCCTCACCCATGGACTACTTCCTCTTTTTGTTGTTTTCAGTCAGGAAAAAACAAAAGACCTTTGCTGCCACACAATGCCATAGTGTCATTTCAAGTAGTTTTCTAGGCATCCTTAGCTGTCTGCAAGTATCCAGGCCATTTTCATGATCTCAAGAACTAGTGAGTATCTTAGGTCAAATTCTTGCTAAAGCAGGCCCTGAGCCAAGGGTCTGGATGCCAAGTGACTTATTAGGAAAGGGCTTTTTTTTGGGTGTGTAGGGGCGGGGTGAGAGACAACCAGTAAAGCAGTGGATGATGGACAGGGAATAGGAAGAGGCCAAGTGAGGGCATGATAACAGAAGTTCCTACACAGCCTATAGCAAAGAACCTCTATAGCAAAGAACACACCCTAACAGATTGTCTCTTCCTTGAAGCAAAGGATCGGCCTTCGGTAATTCACAAGTCTGTCTTTGGCTATATAAGGTTGTGGGATGTCATGAAACTGAAAACTTCCAGTTCTTTCTAGAATCCTCAATCAATGTTCAGGTGCCAGTTGTTGGCACAATAGGCAAAAGCCAGGGACTGGCTCATAGGGCCAGAGATGAATGGGAAATCATTTGGTACTGTGAGTGTCATTAAATTCCTCTGCTGGGCCCCTAACAAATGGAATTCCAAACTCCCATTACAATTTCAAAGTTTCTAAGGGGTTAGCATTAAAGTAGAATCCTAATTTCACAAAAGGAACTGGAGAATTCCTGACTCAATCTTTTGGTGTGGATGAGGTTTAACTGAGTCCTCTATGGGTCCATTGTGGTTGGAGGCTTGGTCTACAGGGTGGCAGTTTTGGGAGGTGATGAAACCTTGTCACTGGGTGTGTGCTCTCAGAAGGTAGTTCCTATGAGATCCCTTGGGTTATTCTGAGAGGTTACTTTTAAAGGAGGAAGCCTAACTCCTCCTGTCCAAGCTGCTCCTGACTTCAGATCAGTCACCTGCTTGCTCCTGAATGCACTCCTTTCATTGCTACTGGCACCATAATAATTGTATTCAAATTTACTATCAGGTGATGCAGACAAGAGACAGCCCTTATCATTGAGCCTGTGCTATGCTGTTTGGATTCTGAACCTCCAAAATTATAAGATAAATAAATCCTTTTCTTAAGTAGCCTGTGTCAGGTATTTTGTTATAAAGACGTGAAGCTAATACTATCATCATATCCATAAAAACGGGACAATTATTTCTGAATCGCAATTCATTTATTCACTCGTTTGTTCAATAAATACAGAGTATCTACTCACCAGGCACTGTTCCCACAGCTAACTAGAACACTTATCTAAAACAACAGCAAGAAGCCAGGCTCGGTGGCACAAGACTTTAATCCTAACAGCTCAGGAGGTTGAGGCTAGAGGATTGCAAATTCAAAGCCAGCCTCAGCAATTTAGGCCCTAAGCAACTTAGTGAGATGCTATCTCAAAATAAAAAATAAAATGGGCTGGAGATGTGACTCCAGAGGTTATGCGCCCCTGGGCTCAATCCCCAAAACCAAATAAATAAATAAACCCTCCCTTCGTTCCGGTTTCTAAGAAAGCGAAAGCGCATTGCTGGGAGAAAGAAAACCAAGGGCAGGAAAGTCCCTTCTTTAATCTGAAGCAGCTCTGTTTGCATAGAGGCTGTAGCCGAGCCACTCTGGCCTAGGTTTCGATTGGTCAATTCATAAACACACTGTTGGTTAAACGTGGGGAGGGCAAAGTTTTTGCCTTCCAGTTGTTGCACCGCACCCCTGCTTGGGGCCTGGCTCCGCTCGTTGGGCGTGTCCTCTGAGTAGCTGTCCCGCACCGCTGGCTTCCTTTTCTTCTCATCTAACTCTTCTCCCCGGCCTGTGGCCCCAACGACGCAGCACCGCCCTCCTTCCCAGCCCACTGTAGCCCGGCACCAGGTTTTACTTGGTCGGGTACTGAGAAGTAGACGGGAGCCGGCAAAGTAGCGGACAGCTGGAGGACGCGCTTTTAGTGGTGTTTCAGCTGAATTGCTGCCTGGATACTACTGGGCAAAATATCTAAGTCGTTGATGGGCTGCTGCGTGTGAGATAGGGATTCAAGATAAAAAGAAATACTGAATCTTGGGGGAAATACCCTCAAGCCACCGAGATGCAGAAGGCACAGTTGTAAAATTGGGCCAAAGGCCTATGGCCTGAGTGTCCGGGTCCAGCGCCTTTGACCTGTGCCCTTCATCTGCATCCCTGTAAACTGAGGAAATGCGCAGGCGCAGGAGAAACGCCCCGAAATTGCGCAACTCCACCCTGGATCCACCTCCAGTAGCGCCCCTGAAGCAGCCCTCCAATAAATATTGGAAGCCCAGCCCAAAAGACTGCTGCTTCTCTCCCTTGAGACTGCGTGCATTCTCCCTTAAAAGTGTATCTATCTTCCTAAGTAAACCGCTGTCTATGCCTCCGTCTGGCTCCTGCTGAAATTCCAAGGACCCTCTGGTTATGAGTTGAGGGCCCCCTCTCCTCAGGGGAACTCCTTGGACCCTTTTCTGGAGACATCTTTTCACCTGTGACATGTGCATGGATGGGAACGGGCTGCTTTTGGAGACTGAACAGCCTAGTCTCAAGGGTCTCAAGGGCTCTCTCTCCCCAGGCAGAGTGGGAAGGAGGAGGGGCAGGTGTCCAGCCACTCAGAGGCAAGTAATATAAATGATATTGCCTTAGTAAATAGATCCGGTGCTTACGAGGGTGCGCAAGGCGCTGCACTTACCTTTGGGCTCCACCATTTTTCTTCTTGGGTTTCTACCTCCCCACCATATACTAGGGTTTGCTCTAAAACTAGATCATGTCACACTGAAATTGTGTAACATTTCTGTCAATTTACATTTTTTTTAAAAGAGAGAAGAACAGTGAGAGAGAGAGAGAGTAAGAGAATCATTTTTATTTAGATTTTCATGTGGCTTTCCTTGCTCCGAGACTTTGTTGTGTACCTGGTACTGGGGTTTGAACTCACCCGCAAGTAACCGCTGATCCACCGTGCCAGCCCCTCCGTGTTTGTTTTCTGGGATATAATTCATAAGCCATACAATTAACACATTTAAAGTATTCATACAATTCAGCCTGGCATCATGGCACACTCCTGTAATCCCACCTACTCCTGAGGTTGAGGCAGGAGGGTCTCAAATTTCAGGCCAGTGTGGGTGATTTAGCAAGACCCTATCTCAAAATAAGATCATGCCATGGCTCAAGTATGTAATTATGACCTCAGTTCCAGTCTAATTCATACTTGGGAGGCCCAGTCAGGACTTCAAGTTAGAGTCCAGCCTTGGCAATTTAATTAGACAGGGTCTCAGAATAAAAATAAAAAGGGGCTGGGAAATGCCCCTCACTAGATGAATGGATCCAAAAACTGTGATATACAATGGAGTTTTACTCAGCAATTAGAAACAATGATTTTGCAGCCTTTGAAGGTAAATGGATGGCTATGGAAGAAATCATACTGAGTGAAGTCAGCATAACCCAGAGAACCAAGGGTGGAATGCCTTCACTCATCTGTGGAGGCTGGAGCTAAACCCTGATCTTTGCAAAAGGCGGTCAACTCTCATGTATTAAACCCTGAAAAGGTGTAGAGACATACAACCAAAGGCATTCCTAGAGATGTATTGGGAAGGAGGGGAGAGGGGAGGGACAAGGGTGGGTAATTAGGGGGTGCTCTAGGGGAGTAAATCTAATTTTGTTTCGTTGGAAAAAAATAATTAAAAACGGGGCTGGGAGTGTAGCTCAGTAGTTGATTGCCTCTGGGTTAAATTCCTACTACAAAAAAAAAAAGTATTTATGCTCTGGTAATATGGTGAATTCCAGAGAAGCCTGAGAATTCCCTACAGCTAAAGAAGGAGGGAACTCGGGAACTCTGGAGACTGAGGCAGGAGGATTGGAAAGTTCAAGCCAGCCTCAGCAACTTAGCAAGACCCTGTGTCAAACTGGAAAAAAAAAATGACTACGGGGACATAGGTAAAAGCTCCACTGGGTTCAATCCCCACTACAAACAAAACAAAAAATGGAGTTTAACTCCTGACATGGTTTTGGACTCTTGGATGTAGAACTGATTGAACTTGGAAAAGCTGACTTCACCTATGAACCTTTTGAAACTGTAGTGATTGAACTAACACCATGACTTTGTTGTGATTATTGAACAAAGGGGAAGCTTCAAGTCCAAACGGGCAGTTTATATGTTGAGCAGTGATGAAGAGGGGTTGATGAGGAACAGAGAAGTGTATGTAACTAACAGTGTCCCACATAATTCCCTGGAAGAAGAAGTCATACAGTATCTGATTATATCCAGAGTTGAATTTGCATGAATGGGTACTCAGAGATTGAACTGAGCAGACAACATGGATACTCTATGGAATGTGACCATCAGTTTGAGAGATGTAGTTTTAGTGCTACAGCACTTGCCTAGCATTGGCCAAGACACTGGGTTTGATTCCAGTGGAGGGGGGGCACATTGATTGCTTGAAAAAAAAATCAGCCTCCATCAGTACCAGTTCACTTATATATGATAGGTACTTTGTTGCTTAGGACAGACAGACCCTCTGGCTGGATTTTCCATGACACTGTGCAGGGACTATAGGTTGTTAGCATCCATACTACCTTACCGATTAATTAATTGGTACTAGGGATTGAACCCAGGGACACTTTACCACTGAGCTATAGCCTTAGCCTTTTTATTTTCAATTTTGAGACAGGACCTCACTGAATTGCCTAGGGCCTTTTTAAATTGCTGAGGCTGGTCTTGAACTTGAGCTCCTCCTGCCTTAGCCTCCCCAGACGCCAATGTTACAGGTGTGCACCACAGTGTTTGTCTCTCTTTTAGCAATTAAAAAAATTGCTGTCTGGAGTATATAAAAACCTCTGATTTCTTATTTCTTATTTTTGTTTCCTTTGGTTTCATATTTCAGGGCTGCACTTTGGTTGTCATAGTATGCCAGGTGCTGGTGGTTGTCCTCAAAGTATTCCCTTTTTCTATGGTTTGGATATGGTTTGAGTGTCCCCCAGGTTTCATGTGTTGAAATTTAATGCCCACTGTGGGGTATTAAGAGAATGGAAATTTAATCAGACAACTATGGTGTTTGGAGGTAGGGCCTTTGGGAAGTGATTAGGATTAGATAAGGCCATGATTGAATCCTGGTGGCCTTATCAGAGGGAGAGAAACTAGCACCCCCCACGCCCCCTCCCCCACTCCCTGTCTCTTGCCTTGTGAAGTCCTGCACTGTTGTAGGGACAGATGAGCCAGACACCCACGGAATTCTAGGAAGCAGTTTTATTCAGAGCTGTGCAGCTTGGTCAAAGGAGCATGGGAAGCTCAAATCCTGGACCTCAAGTTTGAAAATTTTTACAGTTTTATACTCAGTGGGAGGTTACATAGCATTTAATTAAATTTTTGCCATTTTGACAAGTCAGGCAGAGATCTCACAAGTTTTTTCAGAAATAACACCTTCTGCACAGGGTTCTCTCTCTGCGGTAAAGGCTCATCCTGTAGCTCTTGTAAGTTAGATAAACACAGCTGAGAGCTTTGCTGTCCCACCGGAAGTGACAAAACACAACCAACCTCTGTGCAAGCTAACTTCTGTGCAGCTTATGCAGACACCTTGACAAAGATTTTACTGACAGGCCAGTTGCACTAGTTTAAAATTACATTGTCGGGGCTGGAGCGGTGGCTCAGCGGTTTCAGCGCTTGCCTTGCAAGCATGAGGACCCGGGTTCAAACCCCAGCACCACGTACACAACTGAGTGTTGGAGCAACTAAGGCCATGTGAAAAACTAAATAAAGTAGTTTCACTCTTTCAAAAAAAAATAAATAAATAAAATAAAATAAAATTACATTGTCATCATAATTAGGGGCAGGGTCCTGAAACCCCTTCCTCAGCCTCCTTCAGCCTACATTGGGTTTGCCAGCAAGATGATCATCACCAGATGTGGCCCCTTGACCTGGCATCTCCAGAACTGTCATCTGTGAATCAAAATACTCCTCCTCCCCTTTTCTGTGGTGTTGGGAATTGAACCCAGGGCCTTGAGCACCTGGTATGACACACCATACCACTGATTTACACACCCAGCCCTAAACCTCTTTTCTTTATGACTTAGCCACTCTGTGATATTATGTTATTAGTAACAGAATGGACTAATACACCTTGTTTTCTCATAAGCATAAATTTTTAGTTGGCCACATGGGAGCATACGATGCCACATGAATGCAATATCCTAGGGATGGTGAAACAAATAGATGGAAAGAATTTGGGAGATCAGCAATTTTGGAAACCGGAGACACTACAATTTTGGACTTTTGCTTAAGAGAGAAGTAAACTTCACTGTTGTTTAAACAACCATTATACTGGATTTATTAGGCTGACACATAAAATTTAGTATCACACTGGCTCTCATCTAGAGCAACAGAATCTTTTAGTTAATAGACTGGGCAGGGTATTACCCCTGGGTTTCCTGATTCCATGGGTATGGAAGGAAGTCAGTCCTTTCTGATCACCTCTCCTAGCAGTAGGTTGAAGGGAGTATATATGGACAGGCACCATATCTAGTGGCCTGCAAGACCAGGATGCTACAACCTAGAATTGTGATTCTGTGCTTTCTGACCTGCTGGGACAGAGGGACTGACTCTTTCACTTTGGTTATATAGGACTGCCTGCCTTCTAATACATTTGTCAGCTAATCAAATTGGCATGCTTCTCTGTGAACAAACAACACCTTGTCTAGGTCACAGACCTTGGAAATCACCTTGCTCATTTTTCTTTTGCAGAGAATCACATAGCACTCGCAAATCAGCCTGCACTTTAGGATGGGAGGGGGTGTGATTTCTGCAGTGCCTTCCTCCAATGTACAGTACAGCTTGTTCCTAGCTGGGTGCTGTGGCACACACCTGTAATCTCAGCAACTTGGGAGGCTGAGGCAGGAGGATTGCAAGTTCAAAGCCAACCTTAGCAACTTATTGAGGCACTGAGCAACTTAGTGAGACCTTGTCTCAAAATAAAATGTAAAAAGGGCTGGAGATGTGGTTCAGTGGTTAAGCACCCCTAGGTTCAATCCCTGGTACCAATACATGAATACATAAATAAATAAATAAATAAATAAATAAATAAATAAAATGAAATAAAACTTGTTCTTTCCTTCCAGTGGTTGTAGGGGCATCATGTACCCTAGTTGTTCCCGAAGCAGTGCTCATCTCTGCATCATGTCTTGTCTATCTATTGCATTTTTTGGAATGTCACATATACCCCAGACTTTGGTGCCTTGATTTGGTACAGGATATGCAAGATAAATATGATATATACCTACCTACCTTTCTTTTTCTCTCTCTCTCTCTCTTCCTTCCTTCCTTCCTTCCTTTTTCTTTCTTTCTTGGCACTAGGGATTTAGCCCAGGGCTTCACACATGTTAGACAAGTGCTCTACCACTGAACTGTATCCCCAGCTCAAGTGGGTACCTTTTTATTTTCTAAAATTAAATGAGAAAGAAAAAGAATGTGAAAATGAAGAAAAATCAAAGTCTTTCTAAATATTATTTGCTCACATTTTGATAGATAGTCTTGTGTATGCCAGTTTGGATACTATTAATTGTTTTCTGACAGCACAGTGTGTCATTAAACTTGACTACCAATCAAAACACCTAATGTAAATATAGTTTTTTCTTCCAGTACTGGGAATTAAACCCAGGGGCATTTTACCATTGAGCTATATCTCCAGTCTTTATTTTTAGTTTTTAATTTTGAGACAGGATCTTGAACTTGCTATTCTCCTGAGTTGCTGGTATTACAGGCATGCACTTCCATGCCAGGCATCCGTGTCATCATAATGAAAATACTCTGTTCAGTTTGCTGGCAACTCTCAGTCCTCCCCCTATTATATTCTACCCAGTCCACTCACACATTTAACTTAACTGCTGAGTTCCTATGGACATTCGAGTTTTTGGGCTGTGCTTTAAGAAAAATAAAAGGGATTCTGGCTTTTTTTTTTTTTTTTTTTGAGACAGAGGACAGTGAGAGAAAAAGAGAATCAATTTTATTTAGTTTCTCATGTGTTTTTCAATGCTCCTTTAACTTTGTTGTGTACATAGTGCTGGGGTTCGAACTCAAGTCCTTGTGCATGCCAGGCAAGCACCATAACTGCTGAGCAACCACTCCAGCCAATTCTGGCTTTTTAAAAAGTCAAGGTAGGGGCTAGCTTCACGGCTCAGTGATTGAAGCACTTGCCTCGCATGGGCAAGGACCCGGGTTCAAACCCCAGCACCACAAACACAACTAAATGTCAGAGAAACAAAGGCCAGATTAAAAACAGAAAAAATTGATTCTCTCTTTCTCTTTCACTCTTTCCCTATCTCTTAAAAAAGAAAAAAGCCAAGGTAAATTTGAATGGACAGAGAAATGCACTGGTCTTATATGTATAATTAGATGAGTTTGGGCAAATATATACATTCATATGACCAACATTCCAATAAAAATATATAATTCCATCACCCTGTATATTCCCTTCATTCCTCAGAAACTTTATTCTGATTATTATCACCATAGCTTTATTAGGAGACACTGAATTTTATTATTTCATTGTGTAATACAGCTCATTAGGAAGGAAAATTTGATAGGAATTTGAGTACAAATATTAGGCACAGGTTTGTTTTAGTGGGAACATGACTATATTACCCTTCTTAAAAATAAGTGATATACTGCTGGTGGGACTGCAAACTTATACAGCCACCCTGGAAAGCAGTGTGTAAACTCCTCAAAACACTAGGGATGGAACTACCTTACAATCCAGCTATCCCACTTCTGGGTATTTTCCCAAAAGAGCTAGAATTGGCATACTACAGCTCCATCAATGTTGATAGCAGCTCAATTTACAATAGCTAAACTATGGAACCAACCCAGGTGCCCCTTGCTTGGATGAATGGATTAAAAAATTGTGGTATATATATACAATGGAGTTCTCCACTATTAGAGAGAATGATATCATGTTTTTTGCAGCCAAATGGATGGAAATGGAAAAAATTATGCAGAGTGAAATATCCCAAACTCAGAGACTTAATGACAATTTTTTTTTATATGTGGAAGCTAGTGTAAAACCTACAACAGGATGGTAGTTGAGTTTAATAAACTCAACATAGTTGAAACTCCACATAAGCTGGGGGAACTATACCCATGATGGTGAGGGGAGAAGGGAGGGAAGTAGGGCGGGGAGAGAGGGATAAGGGGGGCTATCAATAAATGGGGAATACTCAACTCCCATTAGAAGCCTAGGTATACACAGGCAGCAGAGAAACTCAGAAATGTCAACAATCATTATACATGTATATATTCATTTCAAACTATAGTATGGTGGGATTACAGAGGATACATGAGTTTGGAGAATGGATGAAGGGTGGTAGATCCTGGTCTAGTATCAGCCTTAACTTAACTATCTCACTATGTCAATATCCATGTATGTATGAATATGTAATAACAATTCCTTCCAACATGTAAGACTGTGTCGAACTAATAAAAAATTTAAAAAAAGAATAAGTGATAGATGCTATTTATTAAGTGATAGCTTTGTTCCAGACACAGTACTGGGCACTTCATACATAATAGACAGTCGAGGTAAATACCTAGGCAAGAACAGGAAATAAAATGTAAGAGCACCTGGGCATATTAACATGAAACACTTGGTGTAAGTATTTTATGTAACTTTGTGAAGAAGTGAGAACTAAAGATAGAAAAGTAAATTAGTGCCACATCATGAGTAGAGCATTGCATGTTGTTATGGAGTTTAGATTTATTCTACAGATGCTAAGAAGCCATGAAAAATTTTGGGGAGAGTCTCTAGAGAAAGATTCTTAAGGATTGAGAATGATTTTCATGAAGGCTGAAGTTAGTGTTTGAAAATTGTGTTGAAAGGATGGGATGTGGAGGTGGAATTAGGAAGGAATTATTTGAGTATTGATTTTTCCTCTTAGAATAGAAGTGTATTTTATTAAGTATATTAAACCGGATTAACGTTGGTCTGAGGAATTTAGTATTGCTCTGGTACTATCTTGCCACTTTGATGTTCAACAGTTTCATTTCAGCACCTCTGAAAACCTTTTGAGCTGTGGCAACTTTTGGGAAATGTTTTGGTCAGAAGTGGCAAAGTCCAAGAAGAAAGCTATGGTTGTTAGAATTTAGCTTTCAGGTACTTTTTTTGGAAAAGTGGAGGCTCATTTGACCAAATTGAAAATGGGATTAGGAGAGGTAGACGATTTTTTATCAACTTGACACCTGATCTAGCTTTAGACCTAGTTAGTCACATAGTGAAATGATCTGGCAGTTTTTGTCTTTTCTCAATGTTTACTGAAGTCACACAGCAGAGAATAAAAGTCAAACGTCTTAAGCTGTAACAAGTCTGGGTTCTATCTAGTTCAAGAATGGTGATAAGAACCAGGTGCAGTGGTGCACGCCTATAATCCATCCCAGCAGTTTGAGAGGCTGACACAGAAGGATCACATGTTCAAAGCCAGCCTCAGCACCTCAGTGAGACCCTGTCTCAAAAGAAAAGATAAAAAGCATTGGGAATGTGGCTTAAGCACCCCTGGATTCAATCCCTGGTTTAAAAAAAAAGTAGGGGGGATGCAGTGAGGAGAATAGAGAAAGTGGAGTGTGGAGTGGAGGAGTCGTTACCATCTTTCAGCAAAGACTCTTCTTTCTAATGCCTGTTCCAAACTGAATTCACTAATTCCTACTGCAAATGTTTAGTATACTTGCCAGGAGAAATAGGTTATTCTCCAAGAACCTAAAATCATTAGGTGGGATAAACTTTTAGGGTCCTCATTAAAATATGCATACTGGGATAATAAACAAGTTTCAATAAAATAAACTGGGTTTCAATGACATCGTTAGCCCCCTGGCTGTCTCTAAACCCTAAATCTCCCTGCAGTGAGAGCAGGAAGCAATGGTACTCCACAGTGCATACACACTCCCAGTGTTTTTTACCTGCTGCTTCCTGCAGCTTTCCTGGCAGCCTCATGGAAACTCAGCACAACAGAGCATCTCAGGAGACACAGACTTTTGCCTGTAAATCTCACTATCCTGGCATGCTACAAAACTGGACTCTTCTAGTACTCTCTGACTGGGTTTGACTCTAAGGGTAGTAAGCAGGGTTGAGTCCTATAGAATATTACTCAAGTTAGGAAAAACAGCCTATTCTGCCAGCCTTATTGTTAACAGTTTTGGACATTTGTTAGTACATAGTATTTTAGAAGTAAAAGTTATGCATTATCGTTCTCACATTTCATGATCATAATAGCATGCAGGTAAGTTTTTTATTTTTTGCTTTTTTATAAGAGAGAGGGAGAGTGTGTTTGAGAGAAAGAGAGAATCAGTTTTATTTAGTTTTTCATCTGGTTTTTGTTGCTGTGACACTGAGTTGTGTATGTGGTGCTGGGGTTCAAACCTGGGTCCTCATGCCAAGCAAGCAAGATACCACTGAGCCACAGCTCCAGCCCCATGCAGGTAGATTTTTGACATTGAGAATTTTTTTTCGTTTTGTTCGGGGGTGATGTACACGTAGTTCTGACATGTCTCCCTATATGAGGACATTAATCAGGATGGACCTTCCATTCCCCTTTATATTTTTTCTTTTTCTTTTGGTACAGGGAATTGAACCCAGGGGTGCTTAACCACTGAGTCATATCCCCAGCTGTTCTTTTATATTTTATTTTGAGACAGGATCCTGCTAAGTTGCTTAGGGCCTTGCTAAATTGGTGAGGCTGACTTTGAAATTGCAATCCTCTTGCCTCAGCCACCTGAGCCTCTAGGTAATTATAGGAGGGTGCCATCATGCCCAGTTCCCCTTTAGTTTTTAGCAGACAAACAAACAAACTCACCCTATGGCTTAAGTTCCCTTCTCCTGTAGAATGATATGAAAAAGGTATGGGGCCTCAGGTAGGACTATGTCAGTATCACTGACCCTCTAAAATGAGGGCAGAGGAGTTGACAGTGTGGTGTGATAGGGCAGAGGTAGCTAATTATCCACACCATTTGACTTCCCTACGGTGGTGTGCTTTTAGGGAACAGTATCTTCCTTTCTTCTGGACAACCAAGCCACAGAAACAGCAGTTGCTCTATTATCCTGCCTGAAAAGAGGGATGGGGGTGTTACTTAGTGGTAGAGTGTATGCCTAAACATATGCAGGCCCTGGGTTCAATTCCTAGCACTGAACGAAAGAGAGAGAGAGAGAGAGAGAAGGATGCAGTGTGTTTCTGGGTGCTGCCCTTCATTAATTCACTCGCTCATCTAGCTAGTATTTATTAAGTTTTGGTAGTATGCTAGGCCCATTTTAGCTAAAATGAATAAGATGGTCCTTTTCTCCAAGAAGTTCACAGTTGCTCAGAGATAGGTAAACAAATAGTTCTAATGAAAGAAATAATGCAATGTAATAAAAGTTATGATAGAAATATCTGCAAGGCACTAATGAAGCATAAAAGAGGAAATAATTCTGACTTCTCAATGACTCTCTTGAGGGAAGGGAGCCCCCTGGCAGAATGGGCAGTATGTGCAAGAGCACAAGACAATTCCAACCTCCAGGGCAAGAGTTGCAGGTATTAGGTTGGACACATAGACAGAAGATAGACATTTAAGAAAATACTGAGGAGAATTACTTTTAAAAAAACTTGTTAGTTCTGTGATGGCTCCTTATAGGTCACCTATATGACAGTTGAGGGATGGATCTCTGTGAGTTAAAGCTGCTGAAAAAACTGTATGAAATGAGTTTTTCACCCTGTTTTCTTGGCCTTTGCTACTTTCTCAAGGCTGTTTCAATAGACTGTAAGCGTGAACAGCTCCCAATTAAAGCCTCTTGGCTGGTGTCTTGACGTTGTCTGTGATGCAATCACGAGCAGGTTGAGGATGCTGCTGCTATTTCCTCTGTTATAGAGCCACCTCATTCTGAAATGGGGATCTGTGAACCTTACGATTAGATTACCACCTCAAATCACAACATCAAAAAAAAAAGCGTGGGTTGGTAGGTCATTCTAATCAGGGTTTCTCTTTCTTTTAAGCAAATGATGATCAAAGCAACTGACAAACTGTCACGGAATCTGCCAGACCTCACCCTGGCCTTGTCCCTTCTCTCCAGCTCCTCAACTTTTCTTTTCCTCCTCATGGGCTTTAATCCCATTCCTAGCAAACAGGTCCCAGATTCCTGATCTGCAGACATCCTGGTCCTGCTGAACTGATCCAAGTGGCCTGCTTCTGCCCCCTGGTGGCTTGATGATCAAGCTTCATGGAAGTGAGTTATTCTAATGCAGCTGGTTTTCTGGGCATGGTGTGGAAAACAAGATCACAGAATGGGGTGTGGACCATGAAAAAGAAAATACAGGGAAATAATTAACGTGTAGCTTCTAAACTCTTTGAAGACCTTGGAATAACTGAGAATTCAGAATAGAGAGGCTGGTAGGGAAGTAATGAAATCTACCATAACTTTTTGAGAAACATTAGACTAAATGTATTCAAAACTTTATCCTCTGTATTAATGTAATCACCCTACTAGTTTTTTTTTTTGTATTAGTATTTAGTATTGAACCAAGGTGTGTTCAACCAATGAGGTACATACCAACCTTTTGCCATTTATTTATTTATTTATTTAGAGACAGGGTCTTGCTAAGTTGTATAGGGTCTCACTAAATTGCTGAGGCTGGCTTTGAACTTGTAGTTCTCAGCTTCAGCCTACAAAACTGCTGGGATTACAGGCATGCATCACCATGTCTGGGTTTTTTTTTTTTTTCTTTTGGACCAGGGATTGAACCTACAGTACTAAACTACTGAGCCACATCCCCAGCACTTTTTTATTTTTTAATTTTTATTTTGAGACAGGTTCTTGCTAAGTTGCTTAGGGCAGAACTAAGTTGTTGTGGCTGGCTTTGAACTTGTGATCCTCTTGCCTCAGCCTCCTGAGTTGCTGAGATTATAGGCATATGCCACTGTGCCCAGCTAGAGAATATATTCTTGAGAAATAGGCTCACTGGCAAAATCTCAACTGGGAAGATGAATTAACTATAAAAATCCCAAACAATTATATAGTATCAACAATCAATAACATTAAATATATTTTCATATCATAATTTCATTCTTTTAAAGTGTACAATTCAGTGGTTTATAACTGCATTTTTTTCTGCTTTCGGTTTAAAATTCACCACTAATTCCAGAACATTTTCATCATCCTCCAAAGAAGTTCAAAGCCAATTATCAGTCACTTCCCAATCCCCCTTGACCCAGCCATGTTTACTATCTACTTTAAATATGTTCTAAAAGCATATTGAATAAATTTTGTAAATGACATACACCTTCAAATGACACTGGATTCACCATCACAAACCACCTCTGGTAGGTACCTTTCTCCTAGATCACCCCCATTGGTTGGGTTCTCCCACAAATTTACTTTTACTCAGAAACCATCCTTTTTTTTTTTTTTTTAAGAGAGAGAGAGAGACAGTGAGAGACAGAGAGAAAGAGAGAATCAATTTTTTAAATTTAGTTTTACATGTGGCTTTCATTGCCCTGAAACTTCATTGTGTACATGGTGCTGGGATACGAACCCATGTCCTTACACATGCCAGGCAAATGCTGTAACCGCTGAGCCACTGCTCCAGACCCTATTTTTAAACGTTTTTAAGATAGTCCATGCAGGCTTAAAGTGCATTTCCCCCTGCTACTGGGAATTCTACCCAGAGCCTTAGGCATGCTAGGCAAACCCTCTGTTGCTGAGCCACATAACCAGCACCCTGCCATTTTTTTTTTAAAAGAGATAGAGGGATAGTGAGAGAGAGAGAAAGAGAGAATTTTATTTAGTTTTACATGTGGCTTTCATTGCTCCGACACTTCATCATGTATATGATGCGGAGGTTCGAACCCATGTCCTCCTGCATGCCAGGCCAGTGCCATAACCGCTGAGCCACTGTTCCTGGCCCTCCCGAGCCATTTTTAAATTTTGGGACAGGGTCTCACTAAGCTTCTTAGGCTGGCCTTTAGCTTATGATCCTTCTACCTTAGCCTCCCAAGTAAAAATGCAATTTTTTTATACTTGTTTATTCTCCAGAGGGCATATGCTTTCTGAGTTTGGTCTGTGAACACATATTGAGAGGATGGAGAATAAATAGATTTTGTTCCCTTCACTTTTACACAATTTCCCAACCAGCGTAGAATAAAAAATAAAGTACTCTGGTTTTTAATATTTTGTTACCTTTTGGTTAATAAAATTTAAATGAATTACTAATATATAAAAGGATAGTAAATTAAAAATTTTCAATGTGAAACAAAACTATGGAAAACAAGACTAGAAATATGAATTTTTAACACACTGACAGAATTCTGAATTCTGGAACCTTTAAAAAAACCCTGCAAACATTCATCTTGGTAGGCTATGAAGAACAACAGGATATTGCAACAGCTTGCAACTGATTAGATGACATCAGGAAGAAAATAAAAAAAAAAATCTAATGATAACTCAGGTTTCAAGACTGGAAAACTGGTGGTGCAATTGATAGAAATAGGGAAGTCCAAAGAAGGAACTAGAGCTGAGCGTGGTGGCATACACCTGTGATCCCCGACTACTTGAGAGGCTGAGGCTGGAGGATCACCTGAGCCCACACATTCAAGACCAGCCTGGGCAGTATTTTAAAAAAGAGAGAGAAGGAAGAAGGAGGAAGGACGGAAGAGGAGGAGGAGCAGAGGAGGAAGGAGAATGAGGGAGAAGACAGAGGAAGGGAGGGAGGAGGAGGAGGGAGGAGTGTGACAACAATCACAACCACAGAAGGAAGCAATTTGGGGAGAAATATTTCTATTTCAGTAATATTGGTTTTCAAGAACCTCGTCATGGGCTCAGAGATATAGATTTGGTAGTTACTTATATAGAGGTTGTATATGAAGTCAGTATAGAGCTAGAAGAGAACTGAAGACAGACCATGGTAACCATTTACACTTAGAATGAGAAGAGAAAGGGAAACCAGCCAAGTCAGAGGAGTGGTCAGAGGAAGGAGAACTGGGACAGAATCACATCACATGGCCAAAGGATAGACTAAGAAACATGGAGATTGAGCATGTCATTAAATGAGTGTTCAGCAAATTCTACCATAGAGTGCTGAGGTAGTGGGTCTAGAGTGGGCAGAGATTCAGACAAGCTACCTTAAGCAAAGAGGAAACCTCACTTGTTATGAGGATAAATGTTCATTCTCCAACACATGTTTTGGGATGCCTTCAATGGCAAGGCATCTTGTTAAGCATAGGAATCCAGGGAGAATCAAAGGGCAGTGCAGTGGTTAATACGACACAGGCCCTTTCCACATTGTTTCTCTCTATAGTTCTTGTCTCTACCCACTAGCTGATTTCACCCTGCACTTCTGCATTTCTTCTGCTTTCTGTTTAAATTTCATCTCCTAGCCAGGTGTGGTGGCACACATCTGTAATCCCAGCATCTCAGGAGGCTGAGGGAGGAGGATTGAAATTTCAAAGCCGTTCTAGCAATTTAGCAAGACCCTGAGCAACTTAAGTGAGACCCTGTCTCGAAATAAAAAATAAAAGGGGTAGAGATGTGGCTTAGTGGTTAAGTACCCTTGGGTTCAGTCACCAGTACAAAAACAAAAAATAAACATACACCAACAACAAAACCTCCTAGATAGTTTCTTTTTTAAAGAGGGACAGTGACAGTGAGAGAGAGAAAGAGAGAATGAATTTATTTAGTTTTTCATATGGCTTTCTTTGCTCTGATACTTTGTTGTGGACATGGCGCTGGGATATGAACCCACATTCTTGTGCATGCCAGGCAAGTGCCATAACGGGTAAGCTACCACTCCAGCCCCCTGGATTGTTTCTTGTTTTCTTTTCTTTTTTCTTTGTTAAAGAGAGAGAGGGACAGTGAAAGAGAGAGAGAATTTTCATTTAGGTTTTCATGTGGCTTTTATTGCTCTGACACTTTGCTCTGTATGTGGTGCTGGGACTTGAACCTGCATCCTTGTGCATGCCAGGCAAGCACTGTAACTGCCAAGCCACCACTCCAGCCCCCTAGATTTTCTTTATGACTCTCCATGCTATAATATTTCATGTCCTGAACTCTACCTCATGGTGATCTTCAAGCTGTTGCTCCTACTGTCAATTTCCTGATTCTATTTCCAGATTCATTTTTTTGCATTAGGTCACATCTGGGATTGTGGGACAGTCTATGGAGTGGGTCAGAAGCCCATCTCTAGCCTAGGAAGAGGGTGGAAGCCATCTGGTATATGGAGGCCTTCAGCATGGACTTTGGGGATGATGGATACTGTGATTAACGCTTCTGATAGGCACTGGGATTTAATCTTGGTCTAAAAAAATTAGCACATAGGATTTTCTATAACACTCCTAAATGCTGATTTTGAGTCCCCATTCCCGTAGGCTGGAGTGAAATTCAATTTTTATTATTTGAAGAATGACATTCACACTGGTTACTGCAGGAAAGTCTATTAATCAACTTGTTCAAGGTGGTGTACTGAAGACATCTTGAAATATCTCCACCCCCTTCACACACACATACCCTGTTCTAGATACACAGAAATGTCGGATAAAGTGTCAGTTACAATTTAAGATTTGATTTTAAAGTGTTAGAATGAAAGCAATGATTCATCCTCTTAGAAACTCATTCTTTTTTTTTTTTAAGAGAGAAAGGGACAGTGATAAAGAGAGAGAGAGAGAGAATAAATATTGGTTAGTTATTCACGTGGCTTTCGTTGCTCCAACACTTTGTTGTGTACATGGTGCTGGGGTTCGAACCTATGTCCTCATGCATGCCAGACAAGCACCATAACCACTGAACCACTGCTCCAGCCCCAGAAACTCATTCTTCTTCTTCTTCCTCTTCTTCCTCCTCCTCTCCTTCTCCTTCTTCCTCCTCCTCCTCCTCTCCTACTCCTTCTTCTCTCTTTCTTCTCCTCCTCCTCCTCCTTCTTCTTTTAAAGAAAGAGGGACAGTGAGAGAGAGAGAGAGAGAGAGAGAATAAATCAATTTTATTTAGTTTCTTATGTGGCCCCAAACTCATTCTTCTTTAAATCAAAACTACAAGGACAATGAAAGATAGATGAACTCTTTACAATGAAACTAGAGTCATCAACTGTCTTGGACTGCAACCTATGAGGAAGGAATGCAGATATTACATAAAGAAAGAGCTACAGGCAGGCATGGTGGTGCACACTTGTTATCCCAGCAACTGTGAAGGCTGAGAGAGGAAGATTCCAAGTTTGAAGCCAGTCTCAGCAATTTAACAAGACCCTAAATAACTTAATGACTTGTCTCAAAATAAAAAAGGGATAGGGATATATATAGCACAGTGGTAAAATGTCCAGTACCTAAAACAAACTAACCAACCAACCCAAAGAAAATCCACAAACACAAAGAATTACATAGAAAAGTGCCCACATGCCTCTTATAGAACAATGAGAACAAACTAAGCAAGCTGAAACCAGAACTCCAGAGCTCTTGTCTTTGAAAAACAGGAAAAGTGAAGTTGAGTAAGGGCAAATAAGCTATATTCACAGGAAGCAATCTGTTGGTAAGGTAGTGTGGATGAGAAAGATCACACAGTAAGCACCCTGCAGTGCTGATCACAGGGGGAAAAAAGAATTTGTACACATATTATTTCCTAAAGAAAACATCCTCAAATATGGCTCTGCCTCCACCTTTATCCAAGTCTCTTGCAAATAGCTGATTCAGGAAGAACTCACATTATTCAAAGATTTGTAAAGAAACAAAAAATAAATTGCATCTATAAAATAAGAATGGGAGAAAATGTCCAGAGTAAAGTAAGAGAGCTAGGGCATTAGGAAATAAGAGAAATCAAGAAAAAGTGAGACTAGAGTGAGAGACTCTGATGTCTGTCTGTCTGAAAGGAGTTTCAGAAAAAGAATTTGGAGAGAATGGTAAAGAGGTAAAATTCAAAGAGAAAAGTGCTCTGAATTAGGTCCAGGAAGAAAGATCAGGTTTGGGAGAGATCGAGTATCAGGGATAAGGAATACAGTCTATTTGGGACACTATGGAGCAAAGGTCTAGGAACTCAAGTCACGGCATTTGAACAAATAAGGGTAAGACTCTAGACATGTAATGAGGACAAAATAAATAGTCATCAATGAGGACAGAATTTGATTATGAGGCAAAGGATTTTTTTTTTTTTAAGAGAGAGGGACAGTGAGAAAGAGAGAATCAACTTCATTTAGTTTTTCATATGACTTTCATTGTTCCAATTAGTTGTTTCTGTGGTGCTGCATCCTCATGCATGCCAGGCAAGCACCCAAAACCACTGAGCCATCACTCTAGGCCCAAGGCAAAGGATTTCAACCATGTTCTCTTGACTAGAATAAATCTGAATATAAGAGAAGCTAAACGAAGCCTGTATAGAGGCAAACACAAACTCCAACTCTTGACTATAGAGTTAGGAATGAGGAACAGAGCAGTTCTGGTTAAACTTTGAGGGGATATACAGCAGATGGTGACAGATATGGCCTTCAGACTAGAATTCTTTGAATTCCCTTGATTCTACCACTGACTTGAGTATCAGAGCAAGTTGATGCTTCTTTGAGCTCTGGTTTCCCCTCAGGAGAAACTGGTGCTCCATGGAGTAATCCCTAGATCAACCCTTAGGGATATTGCCCCAGTATAAATTTTCTGTCTGTACTTAATTTTTTCATCCTTCATGTGGAGATGAAAATTAGTATGTATACATTTAACATTTCTTTTTTTTCCCCATATTAATCTTCCTTACCTTTTTTTTTTTAAAGAGAGAAAGACAGTGAGAGAGAGAGATACAGAGACAGAGAGAATCAATTTTTATTGATTTTTTCACATGGCTTTCGTTGCTCTGATGCTTAGTTGTGTAAGTGGGTGCTGGGGTTTGAACCCATGTACTTGTGCATGCCAAGCAAGCACTGTAACCGCCGAGCCACCGCTCCAGCCCCAATCTTCCTTACTTTTGCCTGCCTGAGATTTGCTCTTCAAGTCTCTTTTAAGTTATTCCTCCTATATGTTCCTCTCTCTTTTAAGTTATTCCTCCTATATGTTCCTCTTGACCATAACCCCTGGCTCAGAGTCAGGAAGCCAACTATTACAGAACATACTTATCTCCAGCATACAAATTATTTTCCTAATTTCAGAAAGCCTTATCACAGTATTTTGGATTGCAGTGTGTCACCTTTAGCATTTAGTAAAGAGCATACAGGCTAGGAGCAGTGAATTCTGGCATTTGAAAATCTTGGGATGGGAAGGGTCATTCCAGGAATTCTGGCAGAGAACTTGGTAAGAAGCAGAGCCCAGAATCATAGAATTTGGGTAGTCAATAGTGACAAAAAAATTTCTTTTATACACCTATATTAGACCCCTGAGATGCCAGAAATTCAGTTCTGGTAAAGGTGTAGTCTGTGAGATGAAACAGACTTGCTTTCAGGCCAGACTCTTACTGATGGTTCCAGAAAAGAGATAGGACCAACCTAGGATAAGGGTTAGTGGGATGGGACAGGAGGCTACTACCAGCCTGAGGACTGGAAAATGGCCCACCTTTCCCTGGACCCAGGCTTTGAGGCTCCTACTCAGGCTCTCCTCAGCTGTTTTCCTCCTTACAAGATAAGGAGTCCACGAAACGAAGGGGATGTACCACATAGAGCCTGCGCTCTCTCCAATCTTCTACATCATGCTCCAGTTATCCAGGACCAGAGAATTCTGTTGAAGAGATTCTTAGCCTGATGGTAGGACCTCCATAACTCTTCTCCCAGAACCAGTCACCCCCAGGCCATGCAATTGCCAGTGTGTACACCTACTAGGCCTGACCCACATCCTGTGTGTGTGTGTGTGTGTGTGTGTATGTGTGGTTGTGAGGGCTGGATTTCCCACACATAGGTTTATGCAGTACCGGGTGAGAGGGCAGGGAAGAGAAAAGGACAACAGGCAAGGGACTTCTAGGTATGCTTTGCCTTGAAACACAAATGTAGTGAAGGCCCAGATGTGAGCAGCTCATAGGCAGAGCCCCTATGCTATTCATTTCTGTGCCTTAGAAAGTATGGGCACTAGAACAGAGCTGGCATCTCCGAATGTTTACTTACATCATTATATCCTCAGATAATTGAGATAGAAACCATTTCTGGTGGACAGTCCTCAAACAGTAACATGTCCTGGAAGGCACTATAAAATATCATTCTGCAAATCAGGATATTGTTCAGAATAAAATTCTGGCTTTGGAATCAAATGGCTTCAATTTTTAAAAATTATGGTAGCATTCATTTAACACAGAATCTACCATTTTAAAGTGCATGATCCAGTGGCACTTAGTATATTCCTAGTGTTGTGCAACAATTGCCTCGTTCCAAAACATGTTTGTCATCCCATAACCATTACGCAGTCACTCCTCATTTCACCTTCCCCACAATCCCTGGAAACTACTAATCCTTCTGTATCTGTGGATTTACCTATACTGAACATTTCATATAAATGAAATCATACCACACGTGACCTTTCATGTCTGGCTTCTTTCATTTAGCATAATGGCTTTGATGTTCATCCATGTTGAGATATCAGTACTTCATTCCTTTTTATGACTTGAATAATCTGTTGTATGGATACAACACATTTTTTTTGTTCCTTGGTTAGTTCATGGACATTTTGGATTGTTTCCGCTTGTGGCTATTGTAAATAGTGATATTAACATTTGCATAGAGGTTTTGTTTGAATACCTGTTTTCAACTCTTTGGGGCAATATACCTAGGAGTGCAGCTGCTAGGTCATATGGTAATACTATATTTAACTTTTTGAAAAATTACCAAACTTTTTCACAGCAGCTGCACCATTTTACATTCTCATCAGCAATATGTGAGAATCCCAATTTCTTCACACCCTCATCAACACTGGTTGTTTTCCAATTTTTAAAAATTAAAACAGTCCTATTGAGTGGGAAATTGTATCTCATTGTGGCTTTAATTTGGATTTTTCTAATGAGTAATGATATTGAGCATCTTTTCAAATGTATATTGACCACTTGTCTATCTTCTGTGGATAAAATATCTAATAAATAAAGTTGATTTTCTCTTTCTCTCCCTGATTGTCCCTCTCTCTCTCCCTCTCCCTCTCGCTTTCTCTCTATATATACATACATATGTATGTATATTCAAGTCCTTTGTACATTTTTCAAAATTGTTATACCATTTTTTTTTATCCCATCTCTTTTTTTTTAATGAGAGAGGGACAGTGAGAGAGAGAGAGAGAGAAAGAAAGAAGAATCAATTTTATTTAGCTTTTCATGTGACTTTTGTTGCTCCAACACTTTGTTGTATATGTGGTGCGGGGGTTCGAACTCACGTTCTTTCGCATGCCAGGCAAATGCCATAACTGTTGAGCCACTGCTTCAGTCCTATCCCATTTCTTTTAGAGAGAGGGATAGTGTGTGAGAGAGAGACAGACAGAGAGAATCAATTTTTTTTTTAAATTTTTTTAAGAGAGAGGGACAGTGAGAAAGAGAAAGAGAGAAACAACTTTATTTAGTTTTTCACATGGCCTTAGTTGCTCCAACACTTAGTTGTGTATGTGGAGCTGGGGTTCGAACCCGGGTCCTCGTGCTTGCCAGGCAAGCTCCGAAACCGCTGAGCCACCGCTCCAGCCCCGAGAGAATCAATTTTTATTGAGTTTCTCACATGATTTTTGTTGCTCTGACACTTAGCTGTGTACGTGGTGCTGGGGCCTGAACCTGAGTACCTGCGCATGCTGGGCAAGTGCCGAACTGCTGAGCCACCACTCAAGCCTCCTCCCCTCACTTTATAATTGCTTTATTAACTTTACATTTTCTGTAGTTCAGTTGGTAGAGTGCTTGTCTAACATGTGCAAACCTCTGGGTTTGATCCCCAGCACCAAAATCTAAACTAAACAAAACAACCCTTTAATTTTCCATGCAAATGAGTAAAACTCTACTGTGGATAGAACTTAGGCTGAGTATAAAGGCAATCTCCAGAAGCTGGCAATGTAAGACCTACCCAACTCATGGAAATAACATAAGATTCACAGCAAATGGACCAAGAAAAGAGTAAACAGTGGGCATCACAACATTCATCTATAGAATATGGTAGAAGTCAAGGCACAAGGCAAAATTCATCCTGATGGTCATGGTGATTGGAGAACTCCCCTGTAATAATAAGCAGACAATTCCTCAACTGCAGCTCCCTAAGTTTTCTCCTGATTTATCTTCTCCATGAACATTTCCGTGTCTTCTCCATCTCTACCCATCCCATTATTGAAGTGTTTATTAGGTATGGCCCATGCAAAATCAGGGTGAGTCAGTGAGCCTGTCCCTCTTCTGCTATTTCCTTCAGGCGGGTAACAGTCACCTCCTTCCAAAGGGCAGTCTTCCTCTCCACTCTGCAAGGACTGCTCTAGTTATTATTATTTTTTCTTTCCTGGTCATAATCCTTGCATTCTCCTCCTCCTCCTGATTCTTGCCAAGAAGTGTGCCACTGTACCACTCAGCCTGGCAGAGCTGTTCCACTTTCTTTGGGCCCAATGCCAACCCACTGTGCTCAGGGGAACTGGTAACCAGATATGAATGACAACTGCATCTCAGGCTGTGTCACTTACCCACTATTTATTTTCTGAATGTGTGTACCATTTAGGGTTCTTCAAAGAATCAGAACCAAAAGAATATCTATTTATATGAAGGGATTTATTAGACTGGCTCACATAATCACAAAGCCATGTGTCCATCTGTAAGCCAGTCCAGGCAGCCTTGGAATGAGAGACGATATAGCCCTGTGTCACTTGTCAAAGGCATAAAGGAGTGCGCACAAGAGCTTTCCCTTTCTTCCATTCTGTTCCATTTGGGCCCTCAGCTGATTGGACAGATGGTGCCTGCCCACAGTCAGGGCAGGTTCCTCCCTACTGAGTTCACTGACCCACACACCAATCTTTTCTGGAAACATCGTTACAGACACACTGAAAAGTAGTGATTTACTAATCGCTGGGTATTCCTCAACCCAGTCAAGTTGACAATCAAAATTAAGCATCACATGTGCTATTTTTTTTGTTTTTATGTTCTTCCATTATTTCCTTCTTTTGAAGTTGATTTTTTATTCTAGTGTACCATTTTTATTCCCTTCTTTCTTTTTTTATTGTTTAGGTTTTTTTCCTTAGTGGTTACCTAGTAGGTTACAATTAATATATTAACTCTGTAACAATCAAGTATGAATTAATACCAACTTAGTTTCAAAAATACAAAACAAAGAGTTTTGGTACAAAACTGCTCTTTTTCAGTCCCATTTCCTACTTTATGTTGCTATTGAATAAATCATTTCTTTATTCATGACATATCCATTAACATATATTTGTAATATTTTATGCATTTGTCTTTTAAATGATACAGAGAAGGAGATATAAACCCCAACTGTAACAATATTGGCTTTTATGTTTACTTATGTAGTTGCTTTGCCATTGGTCTTTACTTCACATGGCTTCAAGTTATGTTTAGTGTATTTAGTGTATTTCATCACAAAAGACGCCTTTTCACATTTCTTGTAGAGCGGTCTATTAGCATTTTTTTTTTTTAAAGAGAGAGGGACAATGAGAGAGAGAGAGAGAGAGACGGAATCAACTTTATTCAGTTTTTCACATGGCCTTCATTGCCCTGACACTTCATTGTGTATGTGGTGCTGGGGTTTGAATCCATGTACTTGTGCATGCCAGGCAAGTACTGTAACCACTGAGCCACTGCTCCAGCTCCATATTAGCATTTCTTGTAGGGTAGGTATGCTAGATGACTTTCTTAGTTTTTAGTTTGGGACTGTCAACATTGCTTTCAGTTTTGAAGGATAGTTTTGATTGATATAGAATTCTTGGTTGACAGTTTTCTTTTCCAGCTTGCTTCCTTCTGGCCTCCATATTTTCTGAAAAGAAATAAGTTATTATTCTTATTGTCTCTCTCTCTCTCTTTTTGTATCAGGGATTGAATCCAGAGGCTTTAATCATTGAGCCACATCTCCAGCCCTTTTTATATTTTATTTTGAGATAGGGTCTATGCTAAGTTGCTTAGGGCCTCACTCTGTTGCTGAGGCTGGCTTTGAACTCACGATCCTCCTGTCTCAGCCTCCCAAGTTGCTGAGATTACAGGCGTGTGCCATTGCACCTGGCTGTTACCCTTATTAAGGATCCCATGTCTTTTTGAATTTATTCTGCTTAGAGTTTGTTGAGCTTCTTGGATGTATAAATTCCTGCCTTTTATCATATTTGGATTATTTTCAGCCATTATTTCTTCAAATCCTTCTTCTTTCTCTCTCCTCTTTCTGGGACTTTTTTATGTTTAAGTCAATATACTTGATAGTGTCCCACCAAATCTCTTAGGCTTTGCATAAGAGATTTTTATTCATTTGTTTGTCTTTCTGCTCCTGTGTTAGTCAGTTTTTTATCATTGTGACTAAAATACTTGACAAGAACTACTTAGAGGAGGAAAAGTTATTTTAGGTTCATGGTTTCAGAGGTCTCATTTCATGGTCTTCTGACTCCATTGCTCTGGGCCTGAGGTGGAGCAGAACAAAATGGAGGACAGGTGTGGTGGAGGAAAGCTGCTCAGGAGCCAGGCACAATGCCCCCAGGGACTTGCTTCTTTTAGTCACACTCCACCTACCTATAGTTACCACCCAGTAGTTTATTCAAACTATTAATCCATAATTTATCCACTGATGAAGTTACAGCTTTCACAATCCAATAATTTCCTAAAAATCCTACCTTTGAACCTTGCTGCATTGGACCACGTTTTTAAAACATTGGGGGAAGACAATTCCAGATTCAAACCATAAGAGCTCCTTATTGGATTTATCATGTCAGTTATTGTTTTTTGAGATCCATATTTTTTATTTCATTCCTTTTTTTATAATTTTTTATCTTTTTATTAGGTTTTTTTTTCCAGTATTGGGAATTGAACCCAGAGTACTCTACCACTAAGCTATATCCCCAGTCTTTTCAGTCTTTTTAAATTTTGAGATAGGGTCTTGCTAAGTCACTTAGGCTGGCCTTGAACTTGTGATCCTCCTGCCTCAGCCTCTTGAGTAGCTGGGATTATAGGTATGCACCATGATATCTGGCTATTAGCCAGCAATGTTCTATCTATTAATAATAATAAAAGATATATATGTATCTTTTATGCTGCTTTCTGTATTTGTGTTACACTTAAAAATAAAGTTTAGGGGCTGGAGCGGTGGCTCAGCGGTTCTTTCACTTGCCTGCCAAGTGCAAGGACCCGGGTTCGAACCCCAGCACCACGTACACAACTAAGTGTTGGAGCAGTGAAGGCCATGTGAAAAACTAAATAAAGTTGTTTCTCTCTTTTAAAAAAAAATAAAGTTTAAAGAAGTAATTAAGAACTTTTTTTCAATAAAAGATATAATCAACAAAGTGAAAAAGCAACTCAGTGCAAACAGGTATTTGCAATATATGCATTTGAGAAATAATTCATATCTAGAACTGTAACAAATTTCTGTGAATAAATAAAAAGCTCAAGGCTGAGTGTAGTGACACATGCTTCTAACCCAGTGACTTGGGAAGTGGAAATAAGAGGATCATAAGTTCAAAGCCAGCCTCAGCAAGTTAGCCAGGCCCTAAGCAACTTAGCAAGAGTGTCTCAAAATAAAAACTAAAAAGGGCTGTGGTTAAGCACTCCTGGGTTCAAAAGAGAGAGAGAAAGAAAGAAAGAAAGAAAGAACCCCCTGATACCAAAAAAAAAAAAAAAAAAAAAAAAAAAAAAAAAAAAAAAAAAAAAAAAAAAAAAGGCAGCTCAACAATAAAATAGGTTCCTTTAACTTTAACAGGCACTTCATAAAAGGAGCAAAATTCGAATGGACAATAAACACAGGAAATAGACTCAATATACAATTATCAGCATAGAGAGGTTACAGCCACATTTATAGCTATAATGAATATAATCTATACTGAGTTTTAAAAAGGATATGAAATAACACTGGTAGCAGTATAAATTGATACAACCACTTAGAAAACAGTTTGTCAGTATCTACTAAGCTGAGTATATACCAATCCTATAATTTACTCCCAGGAATATACCCAAGAGAAATATATACATATATATTCACCAAAGTGCATGAACAAGATTTTTTTTTGAGGACAGAGAGGGACAAAGAGAGGGAGAGAAAGAGAGCATCAATTTTATTTAGTTTTTCATGTGTCTTTCATTGCTCCGACACTTTGTTGTGTACATGGTGCTGGGGTTTGAACTTACATTCTCGCACATGCCAGGCAAGTGCTGTAACTGTTGAGCCACCACTACAGCCCACAAGATTGTTCTAAACAAAACTTTTTATAATAGCCCCAAACTGGTAACTACCCCAAAGTCTATCAACAACAGAGTGGAGAAATACAGTGGAATACTATACAGCAATGAGAATGAGTGAGTTAAAATTACATATATTAGGGGTAAATCTTACAAATGTAATGCTGAGCAAAAGAAACCAGAAACAAAAAAGTATATATTCTGTGGTTGCATTTAAATAAAGTACAAAAACAGGCAAAATTAATGGATAGTGTTAGAAGTCAGGAAAGATGTCAACCTTGGTGAGGAGATAAATGGGAGCAGACAAATGGGAGTTTCTGGGATACTGATAACATTTTATATCTTTCTTTTACTTTGGAACCAGGATTGAACCCAGAGGTTCTTTACCACTGAGACACATCCCCAGTGCTTTTTATATTTTATTATTTTGAGATGGGGGTCTTTTCTAAATTATTTTTTTTAAGAGAGAAGGACAGTGAGAGACAGATAATCGATTTTTATTGAATTTTTCACATGGCTTTCATTGCTCTGACACTTATTTGTGTGCATGGGTGCTGGGGTTTGAATTTGTGTACTTGTGCATGCTGGGCAAGCACCGTAACCATCGAGCCACTGCTCTAGCCCCTTGAGATGGGGTGGTCTTGCTAAATTGCTTAGGGCCTTGATAAGTTGCTGAGGCTGGCTTTGAACTTGCAATCCTCCTGCCTCAGTCTCCAGAGTTGCTGGGAAAACAGGCGAGAACCACTGTGCCCAGCTGACATGTTCTATTTCTTTCTTTCTTTTTTTTTTTTTTTAAAGAGAGAGGGACAGTGAGAGAGACAGAGAAAGAGAGAAACAACTTTATTTAGTTTTTCACATGGCCTTGGTTGCTCCAACACTCAGTTGTGTACGTGGTGCTGGGGTTTGAACCCGGGTCCTCGTGCTTGCCAGGCAAGCGCCGAAACCACTGAGCCACCCATGTTCTATTTCTTAATCAGTATAATGATTACACGGATGTTTTCATTTTTTGAAAAGTTAATGATTTATGATTTTGCATTTTTCTGTATTTATATTTCTGTATTGTTTTTAAAAAGGAGTGTGGGAGGGCCTGGATTGTTGATGATATTATACCACTGACTGAAGAATCTGATTGACCTTCCAATTCTATGTGATTTCCAGAAAACAAAATAACAGTAATAACTAATAGAATAGAAGTTTAAAGTAAAGCACTCAACAGATAAATCGGGAAAGTGGGTGGACAGAGGGATGTACAACACAATACATTTCTTTGAGTACTTGTTCTTTCTCTGCCTTGCTTCTCTATTAAAGCTTAATCTGTTAAGTCTCAAGCGAATATTTCAACAAAATTGACACAAGTGCACTAACATAAGTTGGAAATCACAATCAAGATATGATCATACATGTTATAGTATTATTTTATCATAAAACAACATAATTAATTATTATGATTAAATTATATATTATACACTATTTGAGTTATATGTCACAGAATTATATTATATATTATATACTATGTTTAAGTTTTCATAGGTGTTCTACATCTGGGATGATATGATAGATAAATAGTGTTATAACTATGTCAGAGAACACTGAATTTATTAGATAATTTTCCAAAGGACAGATTACAATGCTTTTACTCTAGTTGTACGAATTCTCAGTTCCTTTTGGAATGGAGGCACCACCCTGGAGTATTGATGTGAGCAACAAGAGAAACTCAATAAAGCTGTTTTTTCCCCTAAAGGTATCCTCCAGACCCTCTTCTAACATCGATCCAGGCAACTATGTTGAATTGCATGATTCAATCACCCACCTACCCTCTAAAGTGGTGATACAAGATATTACTATGGAGCTACACTGTCCACTGTGTAATGATTGGTTCCGTGACCCACTGATGCTAAGCTGTGGCCACAACTTTTGCCAAGCCTGTATCCAAAACTTTTGGAAGATGCAAGCAAAGGAAACATTCTGTCCTGAGTGTAAAATGCTATGTCCATATAGCAACTGTACTTTTAACCTTGTGCTGGAGAAGCTGGTGGAAAAGATTAAGAAGCTTCCACTACTCAAGGGCCAGCCACAGTGCCCAGAGCATGGAGAGAACCTGAAATTGTTCAGTAAGCCAGAAGGGAAATTGATCTGCTTTCAATGTAAGGATGCACGGTTGTCTCCAGAGCAGTCTAAGGAGTTCCTGCAAATCTCTGATGCTGTCCGTTTCTTTACGGTGTGTGAACCTTGTTCTTGAGAAATCCCTTAGGAAAGCTAGGAAAAATCTTTTGTAGGGCTTCTTCTGTCTTCCAACTTCATCTATTTAATCAAATAATAATAATAAAGCTCATATCTTGCAAAGTTCTTGCTGCTTATAGGAAAAGAACAGTGTAGGACTTCTAGCTTGCTCCCTCAGTCACATACTATAGAATGCAGTTGTATAAGATATTGCTCTTGGGGCTGGGGCTCAGCAGTATCCCTTGCTCTATTAAAAAAAAAAAGAGGGGTTGGGGATTTAGCTCAGTGGCAGAGCACTTGCCTAGCACGCACAAGGCCCCGACTTGGGTCCTCAGCCCTGAAAAAAAAGATATTGCTCTTGTTATAAAAGTTTTGAAATTTAGTTAATTTTTTTTGAGAGGTACAGAGAGAGAGAGAGAGAGAGAGAGAGAGAGAGAATCAATTTTATTTAGTTTATCATGTGGCCTTTGTTGCTCTGACACTTTGTTGTGTATGTGGTGCTGAGGTTTGAACCCACATACTTGCGCATGCAAGGCAAGCACTGTAACGGCCGAACCACCGTACTAGCCCCTGGTTAAGCTTAAAATGAATATAAAAACAGAAGAAATATAAGATAGTCTACTATTGAGAGTTAAATTTTGTCACATTTGTAATTCTTAAGTGTTTAGAATTTCCAAGAGGATTACAGAAAACTGAAACGGGATGTAGAGTTAAGGAAAGTGATAGGACTTGAACTGGGAATTAATTTGCATTTGGAGGGGCAGAAGGAATAAACAAATGAGAATAATGTAAATGAAAATACAGATGGTGAGAACAGTGCAACTAGAGTGAAAAATATGTAGTTCTGTTACCTACTTCAAACCTCCATGGCTAGCTAATAGAAGGGCAAAGTGAAGTTTTTCTGCTGCTTTTAGCTTTATTTACAGTTGTTGAAGGAGACAGAACTATTGTACAAGTGAAGAGAAAGAGATTTGCAGTTAGAGCTCACTTTTCCCAAGCACACTGAGGCTTTGGGAAATATCCTTATGGCCTTTCATCTCCCAAATTGGAGTAGACTAATTCTATTTGGTACTCCTAGGAGGAGCTTGCCATCCATCAGGGTCAACTGGAAACAACCCTGAAGGAGCTTCAGACTCTGAAGACTATGCAGAAGGATGCTATTGCTGCTTACAAGGTGAGGAGAAGGGTAGAGGGGTTATGAAGTAGAACTGGAATACACCCTTGTAACTTTGGCTGCATGAGTGCATAGGTGCCTATATATACATATTATTCTATGGCATCTGGGGTATAGAATTAGAAAACTCTGTAGGGTGGAAAGAAATATGTTGGTGGAATGGGTTCCCAATAGTTGATCAACAGAGCAGATTGACTTTTCCCTTAATATGATAATCCTTTTGATGTTTTGGTAACTAGGTGATTATTATGGGGTTGAGATCTTTGATCTGTCCACAGTAAAATAAGGCATTTACTAGAAAAATTCACTAAAAATTATTATATCAAAAGAAATCTTCTTTCCTTTGAGTTTATAACCAGGCCCTTCTGAACCTAGGTCTCTCAGGTTGCATGTTGTTTCCCATTTGATTTGGTCTTTCTTGGATTCCCACCTGCCAACTAAATAAAGTTATAATCTATATTTTCAACTTCACAGAAGTTCTAGGATGATATTAATGTTTAGAGATCTGGCAGTCCGTAGGTTAAGGACCTAAATTGAAAGTTCTTTTTTCTCCCTCAAGGGAGAGAGAAAGAGAATCAACTATTTTTTCATCTGGCTCTCATTTCTCTGACACTTAGTTGTGTATGTGGTGCTGTGGCTTGAACCCAGGTCCTCGTGTATGCCAGGCAAAGCACTCAACATATGAGCCACCGATTCAGCCCCTAAATTGCGAGTTTTGTTTCTTCATTATTTATTCTATAAAGGGAGTCTTCTCTGACATTTGGTGTCTGGAATAAGGATGTTCTAGGAAGAGGAAAGAAAATATGGAAAACTTCTGACATGGGAAGTTAGTTGTTATGTTAAACAAAGAAGTAAAACTGGAACATTCAAGTGCTGAGGATGTAGCTCAGTGGTAGAGCACTTGCTTAGCATAAGTGAGGCCCTGGGTTCTATCCCTAGCTCTGGGAGGTGGTGGGAGCTGGAACATGGTAATCAAGATATTAAAGAGGCAGATATGAGCCCAATCATATAAATAATGTTAAGCATTTCATCTTGTGAAAAATGAGAAAACATTAAAGGATTTTTTTTTTAAAGAGATAGGGACAGTGAGAGAGAGAAAGAATCACTTTTATTTAGTCTTCACGTGGCTTTCATTGCTCCGAGTCTTTGTTATGTATGTGGTGCTGGGGTTTGAACTTGAGTCCTTGCACATGCCAGGGAAGCGCTGTAACCACTGAGCTACGACTCCAGCCCCAACATTAAAGGATTTTAAACAGGACATGGTTTCATCTCATTTTGAAAATCTCTCTGATGGCTGCCTGGAGAATGGATTAGAAAGGGACAATGATGAAGACAATGGTTAGAAGATGGCAGTGGTCCCAGAAAATGATGGAAATGGTTTGGACCAGAAAGGCAGTGCAGATGAAGAGAAATAAACAGCGTATGCATATGGTTTGGGACAAAAGTACCTGTGGTGATTGACTAGATGTGAAGTGTGAATAGAGATATCAAATAGGCAGTTGGACATAGGAATAAGGAGCTTAGAAGTTGGTCTATGCTGGAGGTAAGGTGTCAGCATTAGATATCAGCATTGAAGGCTATGGCGGGGAGAGGATGTTGTCTAGAAAGGAAGTGTAGAATGAGAAGGTGTACAACCCTGGGATAGAATATCAAGTAATTCTAATGTTTAGACTTGGTTAGAGGAAGTAGAACCAGTAAGAAAGAATGAAAAATAGTAATGAGAAAGGTATTAGGAAACTGGAAAAGTGGGAGCTAGAATGAGAGAGATTTAAAACTATCTTAAGAATGCAATAATGGGGGCTGGAACAGTGGCTCAGTGGTTTCAGCACTTGCCTGGCAAGCCCGAGGACCCGGGTTCAAACCCCAGCACCACGTACACAACTAAGTGTTGGAGCAACGAAGGCCATGTGAAAAACTAAATAAAGTTGTTTCTCTCTTTCTCTCTCTCTCTTCACTGTCCCTCTCTCTTAAAAAAAAAATTCTTTAAAAAATATTTCATTTAAGTGGAATCATACAATATCTGTCCTTTTGTGTCTGGCTTA
>PVKS010009823.1:0-62496 GCA_004027875.1 Aplodontia rufa
GAAGACCAGACTGGGATCCGTCACAGTGCCAGGCTGGGGAGCAGCCGAGAGAAAGGCGCGGGCAAATCCCCAGCTGGATCTTGGAGCCCAATGAAAGGCGTGGAAGGGGGAGGGGCCATCACATGAAAATCTCCTTTAGGGTTTGATTTTCCACTTCTTCAGGGTTAGGAATTGCCGTGCGTTTTCTCCCACCCCTTACTTTCCTCCCGTCATAAGGGAGTGGGAGTTTTCTCGCCCTCTCTCCTCTCGGGTGGACTTCACCATCTACACCGCTTAGTCTGGGAGGCCAGACATGGGCTCTGGAGGAATGGGCAAGTTGTAAAAGTTTCGCCTTAAATCACTGGGCCAGATACGGAGGCCTCCCCCAATCAAATTGCTCCAGCAAGGACTCTGGCTCTTGCAATTTACCTTTATCTTATTCTAAATATTTGCAACCATCCCAAAGTAAAGACGGATCACCCCACCCAAACCCAAAAACACAAAGGTTGCGCGCGTGGTACTCTAGAAGGAGTTGCTGAAGAAACAGCACCGGAAGAGCCCCAGCTCGTAAAAGAGGAATAAATGAATACCAGTAATGGTAAACACGAGGCAGCGCCGCCAGGAACCGGAGCGAGCGAGGGGAGTCCCTCCCAGGACTGCAGCAGCACCTCCTCCCTTCCAGCTGCGTCCCGCCCTCCCCGGCCTCTGCGGACTCTGCCGGCGCAGACCAGGGTAGCGCCAGTCAGACCTCAAGCCTCGCGGGCGATCCAAGCCCTGCCGTCGCCCTTGCGGTCCCAGACCTCCGGGGCGCTCAGCCACGGACCTGCGCCTTGGGCTGCGCCGCCGGGAATGATCTCCAGTCGGGGATGGCTGCGAGGAGGAATGGGGGTCGGGGGAAAATAAGGAGGCCAGCAGTCTAGGGACGCTGTGCTGCAAAGACTGGGGTCCCCTTAAAAAGCCCAAGGAGAGAAGAAAGAGCCTTAAGAGAGACCAGAGAGCGCTGGAGGCTGGGATGCTGCTGCGGGGGGCCCCATCTTCCCTCCCTGCACCTGCTGCTGCAGGCCTGGGATGCCCACATGGGTGCAGGCGGGGTGTGGGGTTCACAGAGGTCTTGTCTACGCTTTCCCCATCACAGCGCTGGGAAAAGGTGGAGATCTCCAGTCATTAAGTTGGGATGCGGGATAATAAGATAACTGTAAGTCCAGAGGGTATCCAAACGCAACCTTCAAGACTCCAGCTAACAAGCTTTGGGTGCCTAGATCTCCTGTCAGCTGTAAGTTCTCAAAGGTGGGGTAAAGTGACCAAGTGGAGTGTGTGTGACTATCTGTGGAGGGGAGGGAGAGATGATGAGGGTGACGATGGAGATGGGCGGGGGAGAGTGTCAATGTACTTGAACCAAGGCCTGAGAGTGGAGCCACAAGCTCGAGAAACGAGAAAGCAGCAAAAGGATGGATGGAAAGCCAGTGAGTATCTGCCCAGGTGTGCACTTGCAAAAGGGTGGAGGGGAAAAGAGGCAGCGGCCGCGCAGGAGTCCTGGGCCAGCGCCCGGAGGGAGGGAGGGGAGTGGGCAGCCGGTGGGGAGAGTAGAGATGGGGAAGTAACCGGATCCTGTAAGAGCCAAACCCACCGGGGTCTGTTAAGCCCCATTAAGATTGGGATGCATAGATGACATAGACTGACTGTGAAATGTTGACTTGGATCCGGATCACCTGTAGGAGAGGGGTGGGGCTCCCGTACACTGGCCGGGGAGGAGAAGATAGCCAAACATTGACTCTTTCTTAGGATTGGATGTTCACTGTTTTTCTTATCATAAATACGCCTTCCTTAGGAAGTAGCTATATTTAAAGTGACTTTAAGGAAATTCATTGCATTTCTCAATTACATTTGAAAGGAAGAGGTTCGCTTCCTTCTTCCTTCCTCTCTGCTCAGGTCAGTTTCCCAAGACGTAGATTTTTGCAACCCAGCCACGGAATTGGCCACAACAAATATTGCTAGAGAGATGGTTTTGTATTAGAAGTGGGGGGAGGGAGGGGGCGGACAGGAAACTCTGGGAGGAAATCTCAGAGAGCTGGGAAAGGACCCTAAACTTTGACCATTCCTTTCTTTGAAGCCAAATTCTCCTCCAGTGGTCCCTCTGACCGTTCCTGAGCAGCGCCTGGGGCTGAGGAGTTACTCCAGCCCTCCACCCTCAGTGTCAAGGGCCTGAGTGCACCTCCTGCACCCCACACAGCAAGGAGGTGAACTCAGAGCTCAGCGACTCTGTCCCCAGAGACAGAGCACTCAGATGTGAGGACGCTGGCCTTCCCAGAGCAGGCTGCACCGTGTTTTCTTAAAGATTCCATGCCCTTTTCTTTATCACATGTGCACAAATACTTTTAACACTCCACTACCTCTTGTTTCTTGGCCAACTGCCTTCTCATTTCTTCAGTCCCAGAATCACCTCTTGCTGAGTAATGCTACCTCCCTAATAGGCCCCTGAAGAGTTTTCTTTTAGAGAGAAAACAACATGTGGGAAAAACTCAGTTTCTCTGACAAGGTTGATGCACACATAAGGTCAAACTACACGTGGTTATTTTGAAAGGGTCAGCTAATAAGCCCATATCTTTTTGGTGTTAAAGATGCTCCCCTGGAAGAGGGTACTTGCACATGGTCCCCCAATGTTAGAATTAAAATAGTACCTACTATGGAAATTAGAACAGAATTAAAGCTTCTTGGCCCCAATTAAGTGCCATGGTTTTCTCTTAGCTTGTATCTCCAAAGTAATGACAGATAAGACAGATTTCCAAAACCCTCAGTGAATTGTTGTAGACACTCACTGTTCCAGTTCAAATGGGTGTTCTCCTTGGCTATGTGATAGAACTCTCTATAGGAAATGAAGCCCCAGGTCCATTTGGACTTGTTCATGACCTCCATCTGCAGTCCTGGCCCTGTCTTCAATGCTGGCTTTCTGTTACTAAAAGTGAAGATGTTACAAAAAGCAGAAATAAAATAGGGCTACGGACACATCCATATTACATTAATATTTTTATTTGTAAGCAGTCTTTTAATTTCTTTTCACAGCTATGTGATGTAAAAGTTTGCTTCTTTCTATTTTATTAACTCATCAACACACAAGTCATAATATTAGATTATCAGAAATTTAATTCTAAATAATTTTCTGCCAAATATTGTAACATTCTTGAAAATTATGTATGATCTTAAAGGAGAAGCTGGTTTTAAGGAATATTGATGAGACAATTTTTCTTCAACCCTCTGTAGGTGGATCCTGGCAGATGAGAAGTCATCATAAAATAGATGTGCGAAAATCTTTGAAATCTTGCATTTAAACCAAGCAGGATATTTTATGATCATAAGTTGGTAAAAATAAAATTCAGTTTTCTTAGGAGTACAAATGTATAGAATTGCTAGCACAAGAATATCAGCCCATTGTGGGCAAGAACCTCTACAGCACTATCTTGCTGGTCTAATATTTAACTGGTAGTTTCTTTTTCTTTGTTCTCTCTCTCTCTCTTTTTTTTTTCAAAGAGAGAGGTACAGTGAGAGAGACAATTAATTTTATTTTGTTGTTCACGTGGCCTTCCTTGCTCTGACACTTCATTGTGTACATGGTGCTGGGGTTCATACCCACGTCCTGGTGCATGCCAGGCAAGCTCTGTAACCCTGGGGCCACAACTCTACTCTAACTGGTAGTTTCTAATACAGAATTATTACCCATGTTGTTTCTCATATGAAAATTGTGCTCCAGGAACAATGTATTATTGTCTCTATTTTGGGGAAATAGGCTGAAAAAATAATTCTAAAATCTACCTATTTTAAGAATTTAGAAATATATTATTTTAATTTTGATTGGTATTTGAAAGTGTCTTATAAAAATGACATAAAATATTTTTGTAATCAATAAAGTAATTAGCACATTGCATTTTATAAATCAGCATAAATCAAAGGATGATTTAGGATGATATATCCCAAGATTGAAAGACATAAAATCTTTGTGAAGGTAAAAATATCAAACCACAACATCCACTTTGTGGAAAAAAGCAAGGGTCCATCCTAGATGAAAAAGAGATTTAATCATACTTAGAAAATATAAGTTAAGCTACACAGTAAATCTGCACATTCTGTGCCAAAATATCCATTAATGAACACAAATGAAATATTAAAATCTCAAAGTCAAATGTTTAAACATTATTTATGGCTCTTAATTATGCAAATTAATAACCACATAAATTTGTTAACCATCACTATTTAGAACAGATAATGCTGTTTTGATTTTTGTTATGTGGATAAGTAGAATAATAAAAAATAAGATTTGTTTGTTGATAAGAACTGTGGAAGTTGAACTGGGGCATGACTTACCTCACACTGGAGAAATCATTCAGAGGAGTGAGGTAAGTTTTGGTGTATGGAAGTAAGTGATGAATGAAAATAATGTTTTTTCAAAGGTGATAACAAAGTCATTGACCTATTATTCTTTTTTGAGTTGACCATTCTCTTAAAATTGATGTGATACAAGTAAATACTCTAAAATATTTTCATTGATCTTTGCAAGACAAAAAAAGTAAGAACAATGAAATAGCTGTTTCTAATTTTAGGGTAGATCAAATCACAAAATGATGCAATTTCAAAAAGTGGTAATGTAACAGAAATTTTGCCAAGTGGTTATGATTATATTAATTTCAAATATCAAGGAAAATATCATGTTTAAGTAAATTATCCTTTAAAAGAATAGTTTTCAAAACAATTTCCTAATTGACATACACAGCTCTTTTATTACAGTTCTCTGGGACATACAAGGATTATAGCTATTACTTAACTATCTACAATTCATGACTCCTGTTACAATTACATTTCCTTCTAAAATGATGCCCTGTAGTAGGATTAAATGAATTGGAAGGCTATTGGAAATCACAGAAAGTCTTAACATTCTAAGGGGGGGTCTGAAAGGGGTCTTAACACAGTCCTCTGAGCAGACTTGACAAGGAAGTGAAGGGAGAATACTTTTGTACTTGCATAGGAAACAAATTCAAATATTTTAGTTTGGGAAATATTTTTTCTTCTTCTTGGAGATCCTAAAAAGGGAGACATACAAAAATATAAGAGCAGAGGTCAGGATTTGAGAACTAATTTCATATCTGGGTAAAATCAGAAAAGAGTCTGTTAGAATGATTTTAGTTTATAATTAGTGAGTGCAGCAGAGTTATTTTGAGCCAAAAAATACAAGATGATGCTTTTGAGTAATGTCTTTTATTGAGTTTAATTCCAGATAATCTCTGTTTCCCTCAAATACCCCAACTGACTCATAGTTGTCCGACTCTCCTGTTAGTAGTCTATTTAATCTGAATAAGCACCTGAAAATTCACTTTAGCTTCCTCCATCCTCAGCTATTTCCTGGTCCCATGTTGGAAATATCCACACCACTTTGCCTTTTCATTTCTGCTTAAAATACAGTTTTGCATCTCTATTAACATTTTTATGATGCTAATTTTCACCATTTAAGACAGAGACTATAAATAACACATGTCAGGGCTTATTCACCCAGTCTCCACCTGCTTTTCAGTTAGAAATCCTCAATCTTACATTAACTTATAATTTTAAAAGTGAAGGATATGAGACCAAAGAACTGCAGTGAATTCTACAATGTTACTTATCTGCAACAAAGCTGATAGAATCCCAGATTTTCTCTCTGATAAAAATAAGTTGCTGTTCAGTCTGAAAAGTTTCATTTGATTTCAACAAAAGTTTGAATTATGTTCATTTTGTCTCCTACTCACTGGAAAAGCTCAGGCCATGATTGAGGATTTGCTGATATGGAGAAGGCTAAAGGCTATGAGTACAAATTTTTCTAAAGAATAGTTTTATGATAATGCCATCATCTGCTCATATTGATTTGATGCTTCTGCCAGTATATCTTTCTTCCAAATTGTGTGGGTTTTCTATGTAGCTAATTGGGTTTCTGTCTTCAAAGGCAAATCATCACATCCACATTTTTTTAAAGATAGTTCCCTCTCTGTCTTGGGCTAAAAACTAGGAGTGGGGGAACATGCCAACAAGAATGTGTTGTCCTATTGTCCTGTTAAGGGATCACTAGGTATGCCTTAAGACTTTTTTTTTTTCTGAATATTTAATCCAAGCTCTTATAGTTGCAAATTTGAGCTGGACTCAATCCTGGAGCCCAGTTTCACTGGTCATTCCCAGAATTTGACTTTTGTTTTAAATGTGTTTTTTATTCTTGAGAGTATTTGCCTTCTGAAAACTGTGAAAATTGCATTTTACCATGTTCTAGATCCAGACATTTGTCTTCTCCCCTAAATTCTGCTTGGAAGATGATCAGTTCCATCTTGAGTTGTTCTCTGTCTGGTTGCAGCTGAAAGAAATCCATGAGCATGCATGCTTTGAAGCTCTTAGCCACATTAAATGCATCATTGCATATATTTCATTTTTTCTGCATCACTGCAGGTGACAGTTTATTAAATGTTCTACTTCTCTGCAGTGCATGTCAACTTGCCACCTGCTTACTTTTGTACTTTCTTTTCAGCTCCCTCTGTCACCTTATGGTCTCTTCTTCTCTCACTTAGTCACCAAACAAATGCCACTTGTTTTAGCTTTTTACCACAGCAACATCGTCACACAACTAGGTACCATTAGGTTCTAGACATCTTTGAAAAATATACTGTGCTACCCACATCCCAGTGCTACCTCTGGCCTGGAAGCATGAGGGTGAGTGACAGTTGGGTGCAGTTCCAAAGGACAGCAGGGTGTGGACATAGTGCAAAGCTATTGCAATAGTGTGGAATACTCATCAGCCTTTAATTTGTTCCACATCCAGTCCTTCCTGGGTTGAGGAATTCTGAAAGAAATCAGAAGCCCTGGAATGTGGGACAGGAACATGGTGAGTTGAGGTACAGAGACTGGCTAAATAAAGAAGAAAAAATATGTTTTTGTATCCTTGAAGCACACTCCAAACTCTTGTTCCTGAAACTCATGTGGAGAAGACTAAGCTGAGGCTTGGATATTTGTGGTTGTTTTTTCTTTATGTAAGCATCATATATAAGATAGCTGCTAATCCCAAGGGACTGACAAATTATTCAGGAGTTGTTGTGCAAACACTGAAAGGAGAATCATTCATTATACAATACTCATACAAACTCAAGAAAAACTACTCACCAAAATGAGGAGTTGTCAAAAAACTAAAGAAGTTATACACATACAGTACGATGTTCCCAAACATGGTTGCAATGGCTCCTTCCTCCCACTCTAAATGCTCCTTTAACGTATAACCTCGATGGCTCTCCTAAGAAGAGGCTGGAGATTACTCTCCTTTTTCTGTGCTTGATCCTGTGGCTCACATTGGTCCCAGAGAGATTAGCCAACATCCAGCAAGTAGAGACTTGGCTTACAAACCAGGCGTGGGGATTTCCACTGCCGTTTGAGCAGTCTGCAGAGCCTGTTGGTAGATGACAACCACTGGAAGCATGTGGGGCCATGCCACTGGAAACCCCTCAACTATCCAACTCTGCAAGGCACCTCAGTGAGATAATCGTGAACTGTCCAACACCAAGAGAGACACCGAACGCTGTTGGGGTCAAGTGACTTCAGGTGCCAACAGCCAAAACACAGTCTAGCTGAACTGAAGTCAAACTTCGTATACCCCAAAAAATCACAGCCAGAAAATTGATTATTATTTTAAGCTACTATAATTTGGATTAGTTTATTTTATATAGCCATACTTGACTCTTACAAAAGGGCAACAATCAGAAATATTAGGTGCAATGATGATTACTGCTGAAATACACATTAAAAAACCAATGTATGGTGTGGAATGGGCAAAGTTGAAGCACAATCTTAGAAGCATCAGGAAAATAAAACAGATTAAGAAAATATGGAAGGTTATGTGTCAGAAACATCTTGTTAGCCCACCTGAGGGTAGGTCTGTAGGGGCTACCTATCTTAATGCCAAGGTCTCTGGATGATTCATTGTGAGCCATTATTTTCTTAAAACTTCAAGGAGAACTTCCAGGCATTAATTAGTAGTTGGTTATTAATTGAGTAAGTACTAATCATTAAATTTTGAGTCAAAGGAATATTCCCTGCTCTGAAAGATCTTGTTAATATTTATGATTTCTCCTTAGCACCTTGCTATCCCAGCCTGTCCTATAACTGCCTCTTCACATTATCAGGACTGCCTAGTTAGGACACTGTGAGCCTTGAACCTGGTCACTGATGTAGCTCATGAAGGGAGGCAAGGAACTGAGTTTCAGATCTTTGAAAGTGATGCCATCTCTCCTAATTGTTATTCCCATCTATTCTAGCAAACGTTAGAGCGGGAGAGTTAAGCGCTAAGAGTTAAGTTGAACCAGCTGGCTGTCAAACAGTGAGCAAGCAGTCTACTGTGTTCACAGTGGGTGTTCTCCTTCGTCCCAGGAGACAATTTTGTTCCCAAATGTGAATGAGGCATTCCATGTGAAATCTGTGGTGACTCCACCTGACCCATCGTATTCAATCTGAGAATTTATCTCAACTCCTGACATGGGAACATTGTGGTCATTGTTCTTACAGTTTAGAAGCCCTAAGAACAAAGAAATGATCCCCAAGGAGATAGACAGTCAAACTACTGATAAATACATTATCTGAGTAAATATGTAGTCATAGAAATTGCCTTAGTGAGTAGATATGGTTTTATTTATTTTCTCCCTAATTATTTTTCAAATGACACTCTCCTCCAGGGAAGAACAAAGCTCTTACACAAAGACTCTTCTTTTATGAGTTTTTGTTTTGCATTTCAAGATGATTCTGTGTTGGAAAACAGGTTTGCAAGGCAGTGAGGACAATCAGGCTGATCCAAGAAAGAGCTGCTGTGTGGTTCTGGAGTAATCAGGCACAACCACTAAGCACCCACAGACAAGGCCAGCTCACCCGGTGATAGCACACACGATGTCTGCAGGATGACGTTACTGCTGATCATTAAAAATAGGAAATAAGTTGAAAAATGACATGCTAGGTGATGGATAAGCATAGTCACAATATTTGACTTTTGTCTAAAATTTACCTTTAAGTATTTTCCTATGTATCTTTTAGAAATGATTTTCCTTTCTTTAGGAAATCTGTATTTTAAAGATGGAACACATTGTTCTCGTTACCCTTAGCAATAGTATTTTTTATACAATATTCTTAGTATATACCTTTGACTCAGATTCTTTTATTTTAGGCACACAGCTCAGGACTCATAACTACATACATATGGATAGAGGTGCTTGGAGAGAAAATCTGCTCTTCTGGAATACAGAATTCAAAATTAAAGTCCGTCACAGCAAGCAGAACTTGGAGAAAATAAAAAGAAGATGAAATATAGCTTTTACAATCATTATTAAAGTGCAATGTGTGCATTTTGTTTAAGCAACAAACATGTGCCTTTGGAGTGCCTTTCATTCTGATTACTTTGGTAAACTACCATGCAGTGCCTTGACAATAGACAGGAGAGACACTCAAGCTCTTTCACCTTCGATCTTATTACAATTATTGAATGATAATTCTTTCTATGCTCTGGATTCTAGAACTACCTGGAATCCTGAATTTAATTGAATCCTCCTAAATTTATCATTCTCAATATAATTGAGCATCAGTTTTACTGGCATGTAACATCAGTTAATTTATATAGAGATACCTATTTAACTGATGAGAAATTTTTCAGTTGCCAGATTTCTTTGTGGAATATGAATTTGTCAGCAACTCTCTCAAGCACTCTTTTTCAAGAAGACTTAAGAGGGCTTTGGAGAAAAATAAATAGCTTGAAATCAGGTTTGACTGTTTCTTTGTTGCGGAAAACTTCATCTAATAAAGAAAGCTAGGGCGCACACACAGAAGATCATGCAAATTACCTATGGAATGGAACACACACAGTAAGTGGAGTCAAACACAAGCAAAATTCCTTTCCCTATCTGACTCATCCTGAAATAATAAAACAAATGAATTGCAATCTGCTGCAATCAGATCTAGGGTAGAGAGCTGAGGACAAGGCTCACTTTTATGAGAGTTGGTCAGGGTGTGTGTTTCCAAGGACCATCTCTTAGTTGATTATATTATATGTTTAAGTTTTGAAGCTTTATGAATTTCCTAATTGATCCCTATTTATTTTCCTATTTAAACATATATGACCAATAACTTCAGTATTATGAAATGAAACAGACATTTTAAGTGATGAGTGGTTTACTAATTTATCTTCAGTGAGGGAATGCAATTCTTGGTAACTTGTTTATCATATCATATACTCTTTTTTGGGAAAAAACAACTTATTCTTCAAAACTACAAAACTAGGTGTCTGTTTTTTGAAAAGATGTGCACAGGATACACAAAATTTTGGTTTTATTTTTGAAATAAATTATATCTACTCTAACTTTTCCATTGAAAAATCTGGCCTGAAAACTCCCAAGTTTTCATTCTGGAGACAGAACAGAAAAGCAGGAGGAAAGGTGAATCCCAAATTAGTTGATGCCATGCATCTTATTTTTGCCCATTAGTATTTTTAAATGTTCTATGATTAGTATATTCAGTGTGATGATGGAAAACTGAAATGTAACAGTAAGAAAAAGAAATGTTAAATAAATGTTTTTTTTTTTTTATTAAAAGCTGTGTCTGATGCAGTTTCTGGTACCACATCCCAGCACAAGCTCCTGTTTCTTTCCACAGGTCTGATATTATCAATGAGGAAAGTTGAGGCATATGCTCCTCTCTGCTTGGCTGCAATTAGACCACATCCACCTGTGGCAGAGGAAGAAAATGCCAGTGTCTGGCAAAGGAATCATGATTTCTCGCTTGCCCTGTGTGGTGGGAACTGGTTCAGGAGAGGGGACAGTGCTTTCCAACTGTAGCTTCCCATTCTCTGTTGAATGGATGCAATTTCCACGTGGTTGCCCTATTTCCTCCATGTTGTTGTATAATGGGTGAGGTGGGTACAGATGCTTTGTCTTGTTTCCCTTACTAAAGTACTCTATAAAAAGTAATTTTGTCCTTACCTGAGCAAACTACAGATGACTATGAGATTCTGGAGTTGAAGCTGAAGAAGCAGCAAATTGAGAAGGTGCAGATTTTGTGAAGAATGAGAGCATTTCTTGTAAGTAGATATGTCTTTTATTTCAGGGCAGGAACACATGCTGTGTATGCAGAGACAGTGAAGGTGATCTGGTCATTGATGGTGGCTGAAGTGTCATTAGTTAATCTCTTTGACTTCATTAATTTAAACCTGATTTTGTGAATCCAATCAACCATCTTTGCACCCAAATTTCAGTTCAAACAATGTTTAAATTGATGATAGTGGTGCCCTAACTACTGCCAATGACTACTTTGTACATGAGGTTGTGGTTTCTCGAGAAAAATTTTACCTTGACTTTGAAAAGAAAAAGTCGGAAGAGGCTTACTTTCTATTTTTGTCTGTTACTGTCTTTGGAAACTTCCACTGTCATTGCTGTTCTTTTGTAGTCTGAAGACGTTGTCCACACACTAAGAAAGTAGAGACTGAAACTTACAGACCTGGGGACTGAGAGTCCCAAAAATGTGCTGCCCCTGGACTTCTTTTTATGAAAAGCATACATGTCCTTATGACATAAGTCAGGACTAGCTAGCCATCTTGTACTTGCAAATGAAGTCTTCCAAACAATCACCTGGTGAATTATAAGGAAAATGTGGTACACTATGCAATGGAATACTGGTTGGCTCTAATCAGTACTGAAATTCTACCCTTTGCAACAACAGGAAAGGAAATGGGAAGCATCATGTTAAAAGAAACAAGCCAGGCACAGAAAGACACGCACTGCATGGTCTCACACATATGTGGAGTCTAACAATGTGTATCTCACAGAATTGAGGTAGACTGATTTTGACCAGAGGCTGGAGAGAGAAGAGAGAGTGGCAGGGATGGGGAAATGTTCACCAGTGTGTGCCAAGTTACAGTCAAAAGCAGGAAGTCTTGGTGGGCTACTGCATATAGGTTAACTGTCAATAACAATGACCTCCTGTACATTTCAGAAAGCCAGAAGACAGGATTATGAATTTTTTTTCATGTTGGATGTCCATTTATTTTTCCTTTTTTTAACTTTTTCTTCATTTTTTATGGTACATTATATTTGCATGCAATGATGTAATTTATTGTTATATGTTCTCACATGTACACAATATAGCAATATAATTTGGCCAGTTTCATCCCCCAGTGTTTCCCCTAAAGAAATAACAAATATTTGAGGAGATAGATATAATTAACCCGATTTAAACACTGCACAATAATATATGTGCATCAAAACATCAGGTTACCCCATTAATATGGTATAATTTTCTATACTAATTAAAAATAAATTTGAATTTTTAAGAAAACATAACTCTTCTCAAACAAAACTCATCATATCAATGCTCTGATGACTCAGCCTTTTTGGCTTCTACCATTAATCTGAACAAAATCCAAAATTTATTTCTTGGCTTAGGTGTTCATTTTGTCAATGTTCAAATATGTCAGGGAGAATAAAACTACAATAAATCAGCAATACCAACAAAACAAATCACTTGAAATAGGGAAGCATTCTTCTTAAGCAACATAAGTGAAACTTTTTTTTATTGAACTCTAATCAGTAAAGAGTTCTCAAATAATTACAGATATGGAAAGCATCAAAGAGCCACCATTTTATTTTTTCCAGATAAAGAAAATCAGGAGATAAGTAGGGAGTGGTTAAACCATGATCCCTATTTTAAAGGAAAATACATTATCTGCCTTTGGAATCAATCTGTTTAACAGACCCTTGAAATTTGATTCCTGAAAAGAGTGGGAAAACCCAGAGACTCAAGAGTCAAATGTTTTCCCTCATTTGTGGAGGCTGGAGTATAACCCAGGCTTGGGTGAATGGAGTCAAGATCTCGTGCTGGACTTACCAAAGGTGTAGCAACACTTAATCAAGGGGAATTATAGATAGGTAGGGGAGGGGGGAGGAAAAAGGTAGAGGAGAGGGAGAGGGAAGATAGGGACGTATCTAGGGAGACAATCAACAATGTAACATACTCCTTACACGCCCCCAGAAGCCAAGCCAAATAATATTGATGCAATCATTGAATTCTGGAAAATTCACAATTATATATATTTTGTGGGGGAAATATAGAAGAATCAAGAGACTAAGGTATGGGTGATGTTGGGGTAACTGGATTAGGATCAAAGGCATATCATATCAAAGGCATATCGAAGGCATCCATATGCATTTATGTTTGTACAACTCAACTCCTAAATAAATAAAAAAGAGTGGAAAACATATTTCTGAAGAGCTTGCATGGAAACCTTGGGGCCGCATATGTGAGGAAATAAATTCTAACTAAAATTTGTGCAAATAAAATGGATAAGAAGACTGTTAGTAGAGATAGAATGTTATTTTGATAATTTTGGCAGCCTAAGGGAACACATATAGACCTCACTTAAAGTTGTTAAATCAATATTACCAAAGAGACTCAATTATACGAAAGAACAATAACTGATTTAATTTCTACATCAAATGGCCAAATCGGTAAAAAAGCAAAGAAGTGCCATTCTATATCCCACCAGGAATGCAGGGTTAGTTTAACCTTCAAACTGATTAGTGTAATTCATAGAGGAATGGGTAAAATTATAGGTTCACTTTAAGAGATACATAAAAAGAGTTCAGTAAATTTCAAAGGCTATTCCTGAGAAAGGCAGGACAGGAGCCAAGGGACTTTCTTGCATATTAAAGATGAAACTGCGGAGGTTTCAGTGCCCAGTGGAAAACTGCTTCAACTTGCTGCTTCTGAGTCGACGTTGTGCTGACAATCCTAACCAAAGACAAAGAGAATAAGAGGTAAGACTTAGTAAAAATAAAACTATAAATATTTGATGACAATATGATTGTATATAAAGCAAGCCCAGGAGATTCTACCAGTAAATTATAAGAATTAAGGAGTCAATGAAACAGGGTCAGTAGCTGTGAAATCCATCACCAGAAGTGTATTTATACTTGCCAATAACAGAAATACATGTTCCTGTGCACAAACACATTGCACACACATACAGTAAGAGAAGCACAATTTTACTCCATTAAAAACGTCCGAATCCGGGGCTGGAATGGTGGCTCAGTGGTTACAGTGCTTTCCCAGCATCCACAAATATGTGAGTTCAAACCCTAGCACCACATATACACATATACAGTGAAGTGTCCAAGCAATGAAAGCCTCGTGAAAAACTAAAGAAAATTGATTCTCTCTTTCTCTGTATATCTCTCTCTAATATCCCTCTCTTAAAAAAAAACTCAGAATCCTAAAAAATATGCCAAATCTTTTTGTAGAAAATATTACAATATTTTTGAGAGGATGTTAAAAAGACTTAATAAAATTAAAAGTTTAACATTTTCATAGCTTGGAAGAACTAACTTTTAAAGGTGTTAAAAAATGAAAATGAAACATTGAAAAATTCAATCCAATAGTCTTCAAAATCTCAAATATTTTGGGACAATCACAAACTGATTTTAAAAATTAAATCAAAATCCCCAAAGCAGGAAAACCCCAGTCTTTTTTTGAAGAAGAAGAATAAAGTGGGAGAATATGATCTCTCCACCATTAAGACTTGTCACAAGGCCATATCATTGACACAGTGTTCTTTAGTGCAAGAAGAAAGGTTCACCAGTGGAATGAGGTGGAGGGATCAGAGCTGATTGACACACTTTACAAATACCCAGTTTATTGTGACAGTGGCAATGAGAATGGAAGGTAATACAGAGTCTTTCCAAAAGAGACGAAGATTATACAGGTTGAAAACCTCACACATACCCAAATACTGATTCCACGTGAACATTAGAAGCATTATAAGAAAAAAGTACTGAAGCTTCTGCAAAATGGAATGGAAGAGTATTATTAAGACTCTCATATTTATTAAACTCTATTAATTAAACACAAAAACTCTACTAACAAAGGGAAATAATTAGCGGAATTTTATTATAACAAAATAAAATATTTTGTGTATAATATTTCAACCCAATAAGAGACGCTAAGTAAGGGACCAAGGTACAGAAAGTATTTGCCAAGCTTTTAACTTCTCAAAATAAAAATCAGGTTAAAAGAGAAATAATACTACAAAAATGAGCTACAGATTTTAAAGACTTCACCAAACATAATAGCCATATAAACAGTAACAGGGAAAATTGCTCAATTCTATTAGTCATAAAGGAAATGCAAGTTAAAATTACTTTGAGACTTCTCTTCATATCCATTACAATGGTTAAAAATTAAGATTAAAGATACCATGTATTATCATGAATTGCATAGGCAAATAATCACATATACTAATATTGCTGAGTACATTGATATGATGTCTTTGGAAAGCATTTTGGCTTTATGTACTGCATAGAAAATATGCATTTCTATGATCCAGTTATCCCACCACTGTGTATGTATCCAATAGAAAGGCATGCATTAGAACAAAGTCAGAAGATCAAGAACGTTCATGGTAGCAGCCTCTGTAATAGTCTAACTTTCCCATCTAAAGTGCAATGAGTAGACCAACAGAGGAGAAGAGAGAGCTCAGAAATAAACCACACATAAACAGTCAGCTGATCTTTGACATGGGTGCCAAGAATACACAATAGGCAAAGGATAATCTCAAATGTGCTAGGAGAACTGGATATCCATATTCAAAAGAGTAAAATTGGACTCTTATTCTCACCATATGCAAAAGCAACTCAGAATGGATTAAATATTTAAACAAAAAACCTCAAATTTTAGAGCTCCTAGAAGAACACGGAGTGGAAAAGTATCATAACATTCATCTATGACACCAAAATCACAAGCAACCACAGCAGAAGTAGACAAGTGAAACCACACCAAAGTGAAACCAAAAGCCCCCACCAAACCAGAACTCAAAACTAAAAGTCCATACTTTGGCGTAGCAAAGGGAGCAACAGTATGAAGAGGCGAACGATGTTTAATGAGGTGTTAATATCCAACATATATAAGGAACTTCTAAAACAATAGCAGTAATAATAAAAATAATCACCTAATTAAAATGTGCAAAAGATTATTAAAGATACATTTCTGCAAAGAAAACATAAAAATGACCAATAGGTATAAGAAAATATTCTCAAAACCACTAATCATGAGGGAAATGCACAATACATAACAGCCTCACTGCTATCAAAACAAAGAAGAAAAGACATACTACGGAGAAATTAGAGCCCTTTCTTTTTTCTTTTTCTTTTCTTTTTTTTTTTTTCTTGTCAAGAGAGAGGGAGAGAGAGAGAATCAATTTCATTTATCTTTCCATCTGGTCTCTTTCTCCTGCACTTACTTGTATATGTGGTGCAGGGTTTGAAACCATTTCCTCACACATACCAGGCAAGAGCCATAACAACTGAGCGAATGCTCCAGCCCCCAATTAGAGCCCTTTCTGAAGTGGAAATGCAAAATCCAACCACTATGGGAGACAGCATGGAGATTCCTCAATAAAGTAAACATAGAGCTATCCCTGGACAGAGCCGTCTCCCTGCTGAGTCTTTAGTTAAAATAATGGGAAACAGAATCTCAAGAAGATACAGAAAAAAATTTCAAATAATTGGAGCTTCTAGATGAAATTGTGCCTAAAGTTCTACTGCTGAATGTTCAGTCTTCTAAGTCTAGAGGTCCAACTTTTTTTTTTTTTAAGAGAGAAAGATGTGGGGGAGAGAGAGAGAGAATCAATTTTACTTATTTTTTTGATCTGCCTTTTGTTTCTCCAACACTTAGTTGTGTATGTGGCACTGGGACTGGAACCTGGGTTCTCCTGCACGCCAGGCAAGTGCTCCAACTGCTGAGCCACTGTTCCAGTCCCCTCCAGGTCCAAATTTTAAATAGTCTTTTTGCGTTGAAAGGAGACTCGAATGGTATTGCACTATGGAAGGTGATTCTGTCTGATGGAATCTGGTCCAGTTAGGTTGTGCCCAGCTATGGGGGCAGGAAGCACATGCTTTGACTTTTGTCCTGATAGGACAAGGACTTGAAGACGGACCTCACAGATTATCAGTTTATGGTTCAGTTATATGCTATTCCCACCCAAAAGCAATCACACATCTCTGTGTTTTGTTTGAATTCATTATTTTTAATTTGTAGTAAAGATTATTTTATAAAATCTGTCCTCTTAACAAATTTTTAAATGTGAAGTACAGTATTTTTGCTGTAAGAACAATAACATAGAGCAAATCTCTAGAACGATGTTGAATCAATGAGATTTTATACCCTATAAAAAGCAGCTCCCCATTTCCCCTCTCCTCCTTCCTGGCTACTACTATCATTTTCCCTTCTGCTTCTGGGTTTGGCTACTTCATGCCTTGATTAAGTGAAAACATTTAGTGTCTGTCTTTCTGTGATTGACATATTTCATTTAGCATAATGTTCTAAAAATTCATTCAAGTAGCATACGGCAGGATTTCCTTCCTGTGTAATATTTCATTGTACGTACACAGCACCTCTCTATTCATTCTTCAGTTCACAGATATTTAGATTGATTCCTTCTTTTGGCATCACAAATAAGTGAACGTGGGAGTTCAAACAGCTCTTCAAGATCCAGTCCTTGACTATTTTAAATAAATAGCCAGCAGCAGATTTCCAAATCCTATGATAGTTCTATTTTTAATGATTTTGGAAATTTCCATGCTATTTTCCAGATTGGCAGCGCTGTTTTACCTCTCCACCGACAGAGTGAAATGGTTCCAATTTCTCCATATCCTAATCAACAATGGTACTTTCCATTTTGTTTAAATGACATCTGTATCTTAACAGGTGCAAGGTTGTATCTATTTGCAATTTTGATTTGCACTTCACTGATCGTTAGTGACACTGAGAAGCTGTTCTTATACCTGTAGATACTGCTTTTTGAGAAGTGTCTTTTTAATCTTTTGTTGTTTCGAGATGTAGGAAAACCTCATGCATTCTGAATATAAGTCCTTTATAAGATTGTTGGCCATATTTCCTCCCATTCTTTGGTTTTGTCTCTTCATTCTATGGATTATTTCCTTTGCTATGCAGAGGTTTTTAGTTTGATATAGTCCCCTTCATATATATATATGTATATATATATATATATATATATACACACACATATATATGTACATATATGCTTTTTAATAATTTATACACAGCAATATGTGACACTTATGATAATGAAACACATTCTTTGAATCACATATGTTTATGGCAAAAGGTATTTAGTAATTTATTCAGAGCCAGGGATTCTTCCAAGTAATTCACATGTATTAATGAACAAAAATAATAATCCAATGAGATACATTCATTTTCTGCTTGGGCACAGTTAAAGGAGCTGATTCAAACACAGGCCGTTTTGCTGCAGAAGCCATATAGTTAAATATTGGACTATGTTGACTCTACACTGTGTTATCCCCATCTAACTGAATAAGCGAGTGATTGCTTACAGTGTGCATGAATGAATGGTTAAATGAATGAATGGGGTGATGATATAATAAAGCAAAAGTTAGAGAGCATGTTTATCTCTTAAAATCTCTAACATATACTCAATTACTAAAATTGCCATTTATACATATTTTGGAAATAAAAAATCAACTTTGGAAACCCAAATTTACCAAAATATCATTTAGATAAATAAGAATGAATTTCTATTATTTGCTTATTTAAAAGAATAAAATAGGGCTGGAGTGGTGGCTCTGCATTTATGGTGCTTGCCTGGCATGCGCAAGTACATGGGTTCAAACTCCAGCACACAGTTAATAGTTGAGTGTCAGAGAATGAAAGCCGTGTGAAAAACTCAATAAAAATAGATTCTCTCTGTCTCTCTCTCACTGTCCTTCTCTCTTAAAAGTAAATAAATAAATAAATAAAAGAATAACATATCATCTCTAAGTCTGGGCCATTGATAAATATTTGTTCGGGTTTATAAGAAAATCCAATATCAGCCATCAAATGATACAGTCTGTTTTTCATTGTGGTATCAGCCTAGAGACAAACCCACAACCCTGATAACCCTTCTGATCTGAATCTTGATGAAGACACCTTTCCTGGGGCCATGCTAAGTAGTGGTTCCACGGCTGCTTTGAACGTGGACAAAAAGCTGAAGGATCAGTCAGTGTGCTGGTGGGGACGGATGGAAAGAGAAGACCCTGGCTGCTAAGGACAGCAATGCACTGCATGAACCACTCAGCATTCTTGGTAGGTTGAAAATATGTTAGTATTATTTAAATCAAGTTTTATTGTTCAATATCAAACAGGTTTCTCCACTGAACACTACAATTTAGAATCCAATTTTAAAAATCATCTCTACATTTACCGATACTGAACTTCAGCATTCAGTAATGAAGAAATGATCTGAAATACTGACAGCTTCAAGATGAAACCCATGACATCCCTAGCAAAGGGGACTGTGCTGTAGGAAAACACAACATCACGTGTGTTGACTGCAGCCAGCAGTCAGAACATCCTTCATACCTTCCCTTTTTAAAAGATCGGTTTCAAAAATTATCAAAAAGCAAAAATAATGGTAGAACCAGACCCATTGCCGCAGGAACTGTGCTGCAGAAACTGGCGCTGGCAGGACCAGGTGCCTACAGACGCAGAACAGGTGGAGGAGAAGGCGATGGAACCCAGGAGTCAGGAGGAAAGCAGGCGTGAGGTCTTCAAATGCATTTGCTCATGAGAAAGGGGCGGATGGAAGCCAGCGCCCTTCTTTCATTCTCTCTCTCAAGCTGTAAGCTGCTCTTTATAACATAACACCTTCCTATTTTTACACACAAGGTTGTTAGTTTCATTTGTAAGACATACTAAATTTTACGAAGCTCAAGAGAAGCAGATCGTTTAATTTTGATTGACTTTCTTTTTTCCCTGCCTCTGCTGCTTTAGAACTTCTAATATCTGCTGAGAAGAATGGCGGTCCTGGTATTTATTTAATCTCACAGGTGAGAGAGGTCATGTCTGATCTGTGTTAAGATGTGGCTCCAAATCCCATTTGTTCTTTCCATTTTCTGTGTACAGTTGCCAATAAGGTACAGTGTCAGAATTTTAACCGTAGAAACTCTGTCCATCATGAGAACTTGGCATGAATGGAAAGCAAGGAGAAGAGTGAGTATTCATTTCCAAACTCAGTGCCCATATCTTTTTACAAAAGTAAAGGAGAAACAAAAATCTACTCCAGCTACTGAAAACTTCATACAGCATTAGACAATTCTTCCCTTGAAATATCCCATGATTCTAGAGTTACTAATAGACTAACAGACACATTGAGGTTATCCTGAAAAAAATATTAATTTGACCCCCACCAAAACATGAACAAAATAATCTAGAAGCATTCTTTTTTTTTTTTAAAGAGAGAGGGATAGTGAGAGAGACAGAGAAAGAGAGAAACAACTTTATTTAGTTTTTCACATGGACTTCGTTGCTCCAACACTTGATTGTGTACGTGGTGCTGGGGTTTGAACCCGGGTCCTCGAGCTCGACAAACAAGCACCGAAACCTCTGAGCCACCGCTCCAGCCCTAGAAGCATTCTTAATGGAAAATGATCCCCCATCTTCTTTCTCTTTTGCCTCCCCTCCTCATGTCAAATAGAATTTTCTTCCTCTGTTTTACTTTTTCTTTTGGTAGCCGCATCCGTATCTTTATAGTAGTTCCTAGTCTTGATTTCTCAAAGCTGGACACTAAGTGTTCATTTTCTGCCTGCTGGATAGGAATCTGGCTGTCTCTCCACACGTTCCCTCCTGTGATTCATCCTGATTCATGTGTTTCCACCGCATGGGAAAGGACTCTGGAGTTTGCAGCCATCTGACCCTGCTCACAGTACTCACCCGCCCGCTGCGTGTCAAGACTGCATTTCTCTCACTTGGTCATTTCACTTTCCATGCAGGTTCTGCTTTGCAGACAGTGACGTCCTCTTGCAGCATAATTGCTCCTGGGGTTGGAAGTGGCAGGTGTTCTGGGAACTGCTGCTTTCCTGAAGATCTCTGAGTACTCTGTCTTATGGCTGCGGATTGCCCAGCTGCCCTTTAAGCTACCAATCTTGAGCTTTTCTTTCCCCGACTGCTTCTCCAGTGGCTCCTCTGGTTCCTAGGGCTCAGCCGTGATGGACGCCAGGCCTTTACTGTCTGAGCAGCTTCTGTTCCCTGTGTCTCCAGGACTCTTTCTGGGACCATTTTATACCACTCTCAGAGGTTTCTGTTGGATCCGTGTGAACTTCATGAAATGAGGTAGACTCAGGTGCTTCAAGCTCTTTATTCTAGATGATTCCTCTTGCTCCCCTTTCACCTGCATACCCGGCTTTTCCAGGAAAGTCATGACTTAGATTATTGGATACTTTTTGTGTGGGGCTGGGGCAGGGGGAGCATTCTCTTCCAGGAAGTGGTGGTTAGGAGCAGGTTGCGTATCTATCTGTTTCCTTCACTTGAGATGGACAGAAGATAAATCAAATCAACAAGTAGAGGAGAGGAGAGAGAAAGGGGAAGTCGTCAGCTGGAGGACGGAGGTGCTTGAGAATAAAACTAAAATGCTCCTAAATTTTAGCATTCCGCAGATGAACATAGCAGAACCGCCCAGTTTTATGGTGATGGTGATGATGGTAATGATTTGCATATTGATTTGTGCTTGGTTTTCTGTTAGTGTTATCAGATCTGACCCTTTCTTGTTTCGATTCTCTGTTTGGCTGGAACACATTTTCATGTACTTTTTTTGAGAAAAGCTTCCAAAGGAGAAGGACTTTTCTGAGTACTTTCATGTTCAGAAAATACTTTACCGGGGGCTGGAGCGGTGGCTCAGTGGTTACAGCACTTGCCCGGCATGCGCGAGTGCACGGGTTCAAACCCGAGCACCACGTACACAACTAAGTGTCAGAGCAATGAAAGCCGTGTGAAAAAACTCAATACAAATTGATTCTCTCTGTGTGTCTCTCTCACTGTCCTCCCCTGTTAAAAAAAAAAAGAAAATACTTTATTGATTCATTTGATTTATAGTTTGATGTGATACAGTATCATAGATTGAAAACAATCTCAACATGTTGAAAGCAGTTAGAGTCTGGAATGAATAGCAAGAAAAAATAAATTATGAGACTCTTTTGTAGTTTAATTGTATGTTTATTTCTGAAAATGTTGAAAAGGTCCAAATTCTTCCTGATTTTCTGAAATGTGATAAAAATGTACCATGTAAGGTCAGGTTTTACTTTTTTTTTTCAAAAACCTAGCATGTACCTCAAGTTGGGGTCTCCTTCGTGTAATATATGTATGTGTGTGTGTGTGTATGAAGAGAGAGGGACAGTGAGAGAGAGAGAGACAGAATCAATTTTATTTAGACTTTCATGTGCCTTTCGTTACTCTGACACTTCAGTGTCTACGTGGTTCTGGGGTTGGAACCCACGTCCTCATGCACGCCAAGCTAGCTCCGCAACTGCTGATCCACCACTCCAGCCCCACTTAATATTTTTAAGAACAATGTGAGTAAAGGATTGGGAAGTCTGGAAATATTGGTGACTTTTGTCTATCACCCATTTTGTTTTGGAATGGCTGAAAGCAAGCTACAGATTACTGTTTTGATTGACTGGAATTTATTTTGCCTGGGGATGACGTGTGAAGTTACAGGCCTGGGGGCTCTGTGGAGAAGGAGACTCCATACCAGGGATGCAGAAGCCTGCATGAAGGTGGGCATGTCAATCCACAGCTGTGTGGGTTGCCACTCTCTGATTACTCTGATGAATGCCCACCTGTCTGTGTCTCGAATCCAGCACTAAGTGAAGTAGGAAGGCCCAAATTTCAGAGCTGATGGTGGAAGAAAGGAAGAAAATCCCTAGGAGCAGGTGTTGACGTGTTGGGTGAGGATGGAAGTCCTGCCAATGGCCATGAGCCAATGAGAAGCCTGAAGTGTTCACTGACTCTCACTGAAAGGACTGAGCCAGGAGCAGGAGCTCTAGAACCTCAGCTGTTTATGTGGGCTCTTCTAGCTAAAGCTGGTATTTAGAGTGGTCATCTCAAAATTAGGCAAACCCATAATAGTGGGGACACAGACCCCTGAAAGATAGAGGCCAGCTGGTTCAAAGGTCACAACACTCAGAGTGGGCTGGAATGGCAGCATCCAAATTCAGCTGATCCACTGAATGTCATGGAGAATATGGAGAAAGTGGAGCACAGATGTTTATGTTGGCTTTTTCACTGCTGTGACCAAAACACCTGACAAGAACCATTTTAGGGGAGAAGAAACTTGGGGCTCATGGTATCAGAGGTCTTAGACCATACATGGCCAACTCCATTCCTTGGGACATGAGGTGAGGCAGAACATCATGGCAGAAGAGCATGGCAGAGGAAAGCATCTGGGGACATGGCCACCAAGAAGCAGAGAGAGAGAGAGAGAGAGAGAGAGCTCCACTCTCCAGGGATAAAGTCTATACCCCAGAGGGGCACTTACAGAGACCTACCTCCTCTAATCACACCCTGTCTGGCCATCGTTACCACCCAGCTAATCCCTATCAGGGGATCAATGCACTGATTAGGTCAAGGCTCTCATGACCCAGTGATTTCACCTCTAAGCCTTCTTGCATTGTCTCACATATGAGCTTTTGGGGGATACCTCATTTCTAGACCTAACAGTGGAAGACCTAAGAATAACATAGATGGGAAGCCACAGTGCAGTTCTGGGCTTGAAACACTACAAGAAATTGGGGCAAACTAGGATGCTAAAGACAGTGGCCAAAATACTCTCAAAGTCCTTGTTCAAAATCTGGAACTGAATTTATTTTCTGAACTGGAATCCATGGGCAGCAAAGAAGGGTGTGTCCCCAGGAGGAAGGAATCCAAAGTATCCCCTCAATGGTGCATTGGTGTGACCAGTCCTCAGTTTCCAATCCACACACATGCTAGGGTGAATGCTGGCTTTCTGGAGCTGGTGAACAGCAGCAAAACCCACGAACTGGAGGACTTAAAGAGAAATTGATTGCCTACAGTTCCAGAATGTGGGAGTTTGAAATCAAGGTGTGGGCGGGGTTGATCCTTTCTGAGGGTTGTGAGGGATGACCGCCCATGACTCTCTCCCTCCACGGGTGTTTGCTGACAGCCTGGTGGTCCTCGGTCCTCAGTGGGTGCAAGCCTTACCGCAATGCCTTTCTCTTCATGTGGGATTCTATTTGTGTATTTCTGTGTCCAAATTCCCAAATGCCCTCTTATAGGACAGAGTTACACTGATTACCACCCACCCTACCCCAGGGAAACTTCTACTTCTAACTACAACTGCCATTAAGTCTCCCACTCAGGTAGGATTCTGAGGTCCTGTGGTTGGGGTTCCAACATGTTGGTTCTGGGAGGACACAGCTCTACTCCAAACACCATGACAAGAGTGACAACAGATGTTTTGGGGGTTGTTGCACACTCAGTCCATGTTGACATTGGAATCTGAAGATCCTGAGTACAATCATGGCCTATTTCAGAAGGGAGCACATCAGAGCCAGATGACAAGAAGCCCTCACTGGGAAGGGCTAATTGGACATCTGTGACACTGCCCCACACTCTCAGCCAAAGCATGAAAACAGTACTGTGTTGGGGTGTTAGAAATGATGAAAGACAGCATCAAAAATATCAGGAGTAAGCAAGCCATGGCTGAGAGACCAAGACCTCTTGCTCTAATGGCAAAGTACCAAGAAGGGTTCAAAGGTCAGGGAAGTGACTTCCTCCAAGTATGGTAGCAGACACTCCTAGGCTGCAGTGTCTGCATTTCCTGTGTACACTTTGGCCTAAGTCAAGCCAGGGGGATCTGCCTCTTCCTGTCAAATGGCCAGACTCGCCAGATTGCTCCCAGTGAGGTCATGAGTGGACATGAGGCCTTGGACTTCAAATTACACAGCTCCCTCATTCCTGCTGCCTTTAGGTGGGATGGAACAAGCCAAGATCGTTGTCTAACAACTCTTGTGAACATGAAAAGTTTACTAACACAAATGCGTAAATGTTAAACTCTGGTTGTAAGTGTGGGGAGGCTCACTTTCCCTGTCCGTGTGTTTTGTTGGTACTGATTTCACAGACAGCTGTGTGTGTCACCTGGGACTATGTCCTGCAGCACTATTGGGCGTGCTCAAAGAAGTGATGGCCTGGGCCTCAGAGGGAGGGGCTGGTGGCCGACCTTGACCTTGACGTCAGGCTCAGTGCATACCCTTTCCCTTTGTTCTCCAACATGGGATGGAGTCCTGTTACCTGCTGTTGAATGCTGGTGGTGTGTTTGTATGCGTGTGTGTGTGTGTGTGTGTGTGCCTTTTTGAACAGAAGAAGATAAAATTCATACATGAGAAATGCCAGATTTTCTTTTTGCTTTTGTTTTGTTTTGTTCATTTCTTCATTCCAAGCCAGATGCATGAGAGCGGACTGGTAGTGGGACTGAGAAGGCAGCAGACGTAGAGCTGCCTCGGGCCCTGTGGCTGAAGGCAATCAGCCACAGTACACAGGAGCCCTCGGCTGTGCCACAGCATCCAGACTAAAGGACAAAGAGCCACAGCTCCTTTGGGTGGTGACGGCCACATGAGGATCTCATTTGGGAAGAAGAACATTTTATTCTATTCCTGTCCATTACTTTTTCTAATGTGCTCTTTATTTTGTCCAAACCAGTCTCCTGGTTTAGGATAAGCTAAACAAACAGATTCACCCCATGTTATATAATTCTAATTAAATGCAGTTAATTGAAAAGCCTAACCAAATTTTTTCTTTGGCAGATTTTATGAGCAGAGCATTTTAATTAAGTAGAATTTCCCGGGAATGTTGCTGATAGTATTTGGTTTTAAACTGAGAACACAATCTCTTCCCCTCATGAGAAGGAAAGCCGCACAGAGACTGCATTTGTTTTTATCAAGATCGTGTTGCGTCTATTCATGGCCGTACCACTGCAACAGATGACTGGTGTCTTGCAGTCATCAGGTTCCAAAGAGGTGAGATGACTTGGGCAGGCAGAGGTGGAAGTTTCCGGAAGAGTTGTCCGATTCAGTTATTCAACACAATTCTCAAGCTTCAGATGCATCCACCAGCCTGTGACTGTGCTCCGGACAATGGAAGTCAGAAGGTTCCATGGAAATCGTCCACAACTGGCTTTTGAGTGAAGATATTCTTGGCATGTGTGTTCGATTCTTTTTTATGCTTGCTTCTCTAATTGAAGAATTAACCAAAAGAAGCAGATGATCTGGGATGCGGCTTGACCTTTCCTATGGAGTCCGTTTCATTTATTCCTTAGGCTTCCTGTCTTCCCACAATCTTGCTAGCGAGAGGCCAAGCACTTTTTCCTGTCACCCCTGCATTCTTAGTGCCAAAAGGAGGGACAGGAAAAGATGAGGGACCTCATCATGGCAATCATGGAATTAAAGATGAAGGAAGAGGAGAGGAATTTTCCTCTCTCCCTAGAGGTTCACAGTATGTAGAGGGGAAGAGAGGACCCCCGTCTGAAGAACTGGCACAGATGTTCAGTTTCAAAGTAGCAGAGGGTCTCCACTCATGTAGGAGACTGATAATTTTCAATTCTCAAGCATTTTTAACAAAAGTGAATGCTTCATGTTTACAAAACATAAAAACAGGATTAGGTGTTTGTAATAAAGTAAAATCAACCAGGCCAAGAATTACCTTCCCCTCGCAACTAGAACACCCAGATAATGCAGCCTTATTTTTCAAGCTCAGCATCGTGACTTCCTGCTCATGAGTTCGTGTCTCATCCAGTTTGACAGGAAAATAGAAATTGCTTTATCTGAGAGTATATTCAGTGAAAATTATACTCTTTCAGACTATTATAAAGTTATCCTTTAGTGTGTTACAAATAGAGGCGAGAGTGAGCTTCATGCTGTAACCATGGAAACAGTGTAAGCTTGGAAACAATAGTAAACGTTAGCATGCAGCAGGTCTGTGTTCACCCACAATGGCCACTTAACTACCTGAGATTCTGTCACAAACATCACTCTATAAATAGGAATTAAATTCAATACTCTTAGGTTTATAACAATGTACCAAATGGCTCATGGCACGGTGACATGTGGTCATGAACATTAACACACACATTTTGACTGAATCCAAGAATTACTGAAATCAATGACATTATTTCAGATATTTAAAAATGCATCAATTAAGGGCTGGAGTGGTGGGTCAGCGGTTGAAGCTCTTGCCTGGCCTTCACAAGGACCCAGGTTCAAACCTTAGCACCACATACACAACTGTCAGAGAAATAAAAATCAGACAAAAAATAAAGAAAATTGATTCACTCTTTCTGTCTCTCTCACTTTCTCCCTCTTTAAAAAAATGTATCAATTATATATAATAGCTACATCTGTTAAGAGGCGCTTTAGCCATAAACACATTTACTCTAGTGGTAAGACTCTCAGTAGCCTACAGGGAAGGCTCATAATTAGATCATTTGAGTCCATGTTGTTATGAATGGATGGAGCAATTAAACTATAGGGCACCAACTGACACATTCATAATATCTGGATTCCAATGACTATAGAACACTGGCATGTATATATAAAACATATAGCATTTGTGACACTGAGCTGAAAAGATGAGGAAATTTTTAAGATAGAACACAAAGCATTCATTTGGTTCTTACGTAAGTTCATGACACTATTAACTGTAGACTTTTTGTAACATGGTGATACTTGTAGAAAGATGGAATGTTCCTAACTCTGAATAAGCAACTGTGTATTCAATAATAAAATTTTAAGTTCTGGTCAGATTAAATTGAGCAACATAAGCTGTTAATGCTAAAGTCAGGTTATATTTCTGCCTTTATGTCATTTTTATTCTAGACTCAAGTTCGCAAATTAATCCAGTTCAGACTCCTATGTTTAGTTGCACAATAGGGCCCTGCAAATGCTAATTACAATCCAGTTCCTTCAATATATTCCACATTGCCCAGAATAAACAGCAAGTCTCTTTATCTATTACTTCCTATAAACCCAATTTTATATTAATAAAATCATGAAGCAATGAAGCAATTACTTCTAAGATTATGAAGAGAATGCTGTTTTCATTAAAACAACTCTAAATACTAATGAATTGCTATTCATTACTAATACACTTAGTAAGAGTCCCTCTGGTCATGAGAAATTAATTTTACAAAGTGCACTATTGCTTTAAATTTGTTTACCTGCTAAACCTCAAGCTTTGCCTGAGTCAAAGAGGATCATGGAAGAAGCTGAAAGGAGCCAAGGAAGCTATTGAAATTTACCATGCAACAGGCAAGTTATGTTGAAGAGAGGCCCACTGGGCAGAATGGTGTCCCCCAAGCTGCGTCCACCTGGAACCATGGCAGCCGATCTCATTTGGAACAAGGGTCTTAGCAGAGGTCCTTAGAGAAGAGGTCTGGAGGTGAGATGACCCTAGAGAGGATCCACCACTCAGTGACATGTGTCCTTAGGGATGTTGTAAAGGTGGACAGAGACATCAAGGGGGGTCAAGGGAAGATGCAGCCCCAACGTGGAGAGCGATTGCGAACTGAGGGTTGCCAATTCACTAACAGCCAGCGGAGACGGGAGGAGTCTGGGGACAAGACTTACAGCGTCCAGAGGAGTCGGCTCGGCTAACGTGTTGATTTTGGACTCCTGGTGTCTTGAGCTGTGAAAGAGGCAATTTCTGTTTTCACAAGCCACTAAGTATATAATGAAGCAAACGCAGGTGCGTATCTGCTCCTGTGTATATTTAGTGCCCATCTTCAGCAGATTATAAGCAGAGAAAATACAAGCAGGCAGGAATGTGTTGATGAGACATCTCTCCCGAATTCACATTTATTCACAATTTTCTATGATATTACAAGCTCATATGCGATGTCTAAAATAACTTTCCATTCCCTGTCCATTCAAAATTTTACAATGCAGAAAAACTCAAAAAGAAAAAAAGAAACATGGAATGGAAATTTATTTTTAACTGGGATTATAGGAAGATGGGTTTTAGCTTCTGATATATTTATTTTTGCATCTGGTGCTTTTCACTTTATTCTGTTTTACTCTAAATGACATTTTTAAAACAAGTATATTATTGACAACTTTCTTATGTTTACAGTGTAAGCTTTTCCAGAAATTCTGCTATGATCTCGTATGTTTAACAATTGATATTTCTGGAATTTCAGGACCAGGTATTCTGGATGATTAAAAAGTGTGGAATAGAATTTGCCTTAGAGTCTATTGAGCCAAGAGGGCAAGGGTATCTTCAATCACATGCTACCTGGATCAAGCCAGGCAGAAAAGACAACACCACATGTGGATTGCAGAGCCGCTGACCCCTTAGACGTATTGAGCGTAGAGTGGAAGTAATGAGCATGTGGTGCCCAGGGCAGAGGGCTGGGGACTGGGGACATGCTGGTCAGAGTGTGTGTAATTACAAGCCAGACAGGAGGATGGTGTTCAAGAGATCAGCTGCAGCACGGCAGCTACAGTTAGTGATGAGGTACGTATTCTCAAAAAATGCAGAGAAGGGACACTCAGTGCTCTCCCTGCTGGATTGATGACTGTGTGAGGGAATTCATTTGTTAATCAGCTAGATGTAATTATTTCATACCATATGTAGATGTCAAGAAGTACATGATACTTAAGAGGTTGTCAATTTAATTTCTTAAAAAATTAGATAAATTAATAAATCTGTTTTAATTTTTTAAAACTTCCATACCCAATTACAAGAAATAGGCATGGTTGAATGAATGCTTAGAAAATGATTATAGTTTTTAAAACTTCTTTAAAAATTGAGAATGGACATGACTTGTGCCTCAGATGTATTAGACACTGTTTAAGAAAAGAATGGGCCTTCTGGAGTCACAAGGTCTCCTTAGAATGCTCCTTTCTCCTCTCTCTTGCTACTTTCCACCATTCTGTTCGTCCTCATGTACTTGGCCTATCAACAGCGCCCTCCACCCTAACTGGACACCACTTTCCCTTGGCTTTCCATTATTGCCTGCTTCTTCATAAGTTTTCTTTTTGCTTCAGCATTAGATGTCATGAGCCTGTCTTCAAAGTCCCTTCAGAGTGATGCTTTCCTCCTTTGCCAATGTCCAGTCCTCACCATCATTCTGTGCCTTCCACTGAGTATTCCCACCCCAACTCTGAGCTGCCCAATGGTGCGGTGTGCATGCTACACCCAGCAAAGCTTAAGTAAGCCCGGCCTCCCACCCCGCACAGGCTCCTCCGCTGGATTGCACCACTCCAAGTAACAGTGAGGTCCCTAAATTTGCACTACAAAAGATCTCTGCTAAGCAAACCCATTACTTCTCTGTCCAGGTCTCCTCTTATTTCTCCACCTTACTCACTTTACAGGTAGGCGCAATTCCTAAAACTGTCCAGTCCATCTGTGGGTTGAACCCCAAGGAAGTCCAGGTGCCTTCCTCCTTTGCTTCCCTAGCTGCCTACTCATCAGTGAAGCTGATTCCAACCTCCCAATGCCCAATAGCAGCACCCGCAGTGACACCTGCCTGATTTCTTGCTTCTTTCTTCCTCCACTGGAATGCAAGCTCTCTGAAGGCACAGCCTGATGATTTCATGTGCCTTCACTGCACTGGATTCGTGTCCTAAGTGCGACAGTCAAGAACAGCTACTGCACGAATGCTCAACAAAACTTAACTCAGGAGGTGTTTACTGAGCACTCTCTGGACACCACACATGCAGTGTGGGTCTGATTTCCAGCACAAAGAAGGTGGGGATAAACCCTTTTTGTATCTCCCCTGCATTGAGCTGTGCCTGACAAGTCTCAGGTTGCACTGAACTTCCTCTTCCTCCTGGTCCTTCAGCAGCTCCTTCTTCTGTAGATGATATTACTGCTCTTAGGATCACAGTAGTTTAAGAGGTCATAGGAAGTTCTGATTTTTCAGGCTTTCAGCTGATCCTGATTCTGCCCCAGTCCTGAGCATAAGGAAATATCTGGCAGCAGTTCTTCAGCTTTATAACATCGACGGTCACGGTGACATGTCCCGCAAGTGTTGTGGTTGCAGATGGACTGAACATTTCCATCAGCACCCACTTCCTGCCAGGCATGACGGTGGCAATCAAGTCAGAACCCACACAGAAGATGTATCTCTTTAACATCTGCTAAACAGAGTCTACTTTCTTTGAAAAATACACCAGTCTTTTGTGGGTGGGCAGAAGGAACACACAGGCTCTTTTATGGTGGTGACATTTGATCTAAGAGAAGGAATTATGGTCACCATCACCGTTAAGGGAATCAGAATCTCTGTGAAACTTCATATGATCAGGAAGACTTAAAAAATGATGATCCTGGTTAGAGCGTGGGGGCTTTCATCAGAAAACACTTCTTTACTGGCTTGTAATTGATCACTGTCTTACGGATCCAAAATGTTCTAGAACATATTTAGCAAAAACAGTATTTGCTAAACACAAGAGAATACAAGAATGATGCATCGGAGTTAGTAAACTCATCTTAGTCTCTGTCAACAGGAAAGCATGATGCAGCCGTTGACAATTCAACATGAAGTTTCTGGAGGCAATATCACAAATTGATTCTAATTATTTTGTCCACTATAAATAAGGAAGGTGATCAACCCAGAGAACTGCAATTTCCACAGCAGAGATGTGCAAATATATAACTAGATTATATGGGTTTTAACAAAGTTTTTTTTTTTAGAATAATTTTAGATTTGCAGAAAAGTCATCACAGAGGGGAGAGCTCTGGTATGCCCTTGAATATCTCCCAACGTTGGCAGGTCTCATTAGGTCAGCACATCTGTCACAACCACGAAACCAACATTGGCAATGATTACTAATGCCTTTTACTTCTCACTTCAGGATTAGATCCATCACACTACATGCATGTAATGCAGTATGATTTTTAGTAAATAAACTCTCATTGACAAGTTTAAAATGTGTGCGTAGTCATATAATCGACTAAGAATATGATGCTTTTGGGTACAATTTAAGTAATAGAGCCCAAAATTATCATGTTGAGGAATGGCAATACACAAAGAAGTGTCACTGTTTTTTTAAGTCTCTTTCCTTCATAGATGTTAGCTTTGTCATCTCTCTTATTATGTGTAAGAGGTTTCCCTTTTAGTAGATACATTCCTTTTGAGTTATATTTATATATAAACTCCAATAAATGATTTTCAGAAAATTTATAACATGCAGGTGGAAGATTCCATTATTTTACCTCAAAAATAATGAGTATGCTTTTTTTAAAGAATGAGAGGGACAGTGAGAGAGAGAAAGAGAGAATCAATTTTATTCTTTCATGTGGCTTTCCATTCTCTGACTCTTCACTGTGTATGTGGTTATGGGGTTTGAACCTGCATCCTTGAGCATGCCAGGCAAGCACCATGACTGCTAAGCCACCACTCCAGCCCCCATAATTATACTCTGAAATCAAATTATTTTATTTCACAGCACTTTCCATTATCAAAAAATAATAGTCAGAAATGTTCCTTTGATCCCTATCTTCTCTAGAGTTTTGAGTATAAAAGGGTGCTGGATTTTATCAAAGGCCTTTTCTGCATCCATTGAGATGATCATATGTTTTTTGTCCTTGGTTCTGTTTAAGTGGTGAATTACATTAATTGTTTTCCATATGTTGAACTAGCCCTGCATACCCTGGGATGAAGCCCACTTGATCATGATGGATTATCTTCTTGATAAGTTTTTGAATACAGTTTGCTATGACTTTATTAAGGATTTTTGCATCTAGATTCATCAGGGATATTGGTCTTTAGTTTTCTTTTTTTTGTGCTGTATCCTTGTCGGGTTTTGGAATCAGAGTTATGATTGCTTCATAAAATTGGATAGGAGAGTTCCTTCCTTTTCAATTTCTTGAAATAACTTAATACGGAGAGATGTTCGTTCTTCCTCAAAAGTGTGGTAAACATAGTGGGGAAGCCATCAGGTCCTGGGCTTTTCAGTAAACTGCTTGAACTTATAAACAGATTTAGCAAAGTGGCAGGCTACAAGATCAACACCCATAAATCAATAGCTTTTCTATAAACTAATATTAAGAAGACTGATGAAGAAATCAGGAAATCAGCCCCATTCACAATATTTTCGAAAAGAATAAAATACTTGGAAATTAACCTTACAAGGGAAATCAAAGATCTCTTCAATGAAAACTATCGGTTATTAAAGAATGAAATCCAAGACGACCTAAGAAGATGGAAAGATGTCCCATGATCTTGGTTAGGCAGAATTAATATAATAAAAATGGCCATTCTACCGAAAGCTTTAATTAGATTTAATGCTATCCCTATAAAGATACCTATGTCATTGTTTACAGGCATAGAAAAAAAAAGCAATTCTCAAATTCATTTGGAACAATAAGAAACCTATAATTGCCAAAATATTACTTAGCAAGAAAGACAAAACAGGTGGTTTTGCCATACCAGATCTAAAACTATACTATAGAGCTGTAGTAACAAAGACAGCATGGTACTGGTATCAACATAGGAAAGAAGACCAATGGAATAGAATAGAAGACCCTGAAACAAACCCTCAAATCTTAAAACATCTGATTTTGACAAAGGGGGACAAAATATTACACGGAAGAGAGACAGCCTTTTCAACAAATGGTGCTGGACAAACTGGATAGCCACTTGCAGAAAGTTGAAATTAGACCCATATCTTTCTCCTTGCATGAGAATCAAATCAAAGTGGATCAAGGAGCTAAGAATTAAACCAGCTTCCTTGCAACTGTTGGAAGACAAATTAGGTTCAACACTTCAGCATTTGGGAGCAGGCAAAGACTTTCTCAACATGTCACCAAAAGTGAAGGAAGTAAAGTAAAAATTCAGTAATGGGGATGCCATGAAGCTAAAAAGTTTTTGCACTGCCAAGGAAATAATCAAAAGAGTTAAAGAGGTTTCCTAAGGAAATGGAAAGAATCACGGGCTATGATTCCTCTGACAGGGGCCTCATATCCAGAATCTACAAAATCCTCAAAAATCTCAACCTCAAAAACACTAACAACCCAATCAATAAATGGGCAAAAGAGCTAAATAGAAACTTCTCAACACAGGATATTGATCAAGCAAATGGATACATGAGAAAGTTCTCTAAATCACTAGTAATCAGAGAAATGCAAACAAAAACATTAAAATATCACCTCACGCCAGTCAGAATGGCAAAAATGAAGAACATAAACAATAATTGATGCTGGAGGGGTTGTGGAGAGATAGGCACACTAACACACTGTTGGTGGAACTGTAGACTGGAACAGCTCCTTTGGAAAGCAGTGTGGAGAATCCTCAAAAAACTAGGGATGAGCCCACCATACGAACCTGCTATTTCTCTCCTGAGTATTTTTCCAGGGGATTTAGAATCAGCACACTACAGTGACACAGCGAAATCGATGTTCATAGCAGCTCAATTTACAGTAGCTAAATTATGGAAACAATCCAGATGTCCCTCACTGGATGAATGGATCCAAAAACTGTTGTACATGTATACCATGGAATTTTACTCAGCAATTAGAAACAATGATATTGCAGCCTTTGAAGGTAAATTGATGGCTGTGGAAGAAATTATGGTGAGTGAAATCAGCATAACCCAGAGAACCAAGGGTTGAATATCTTCATTCACCTGTGGAGGCTGGAGCTAGACCCTGGCCATTGAGAAAGGAGGTCTACTATCATGTTTCAAATCCAGATAAGGTGTAATGTCATATGACCTAAGGCATTTGTAGAGCTGTATTAGGCAGGAGGGGGAGAGGAATAAGGGTGGGTAATGGGGGGGGCTCTTGGGGGTAAATCTACTTTTCAGAATTTATATATATTATATTATTTCATTAGAAACTTGTTTGATTATTCAATGAAAAAATTTCTGAATTAAAAAAATCATTCTGAAAGAAAAAATGTAATAATCATGGCTAGAACTCAAAGAAATCAGTAGTCAACCAAAACCCCACATATTTATGTCACACATTCCAAAATATTTGGTCATTTGAAGCAAAGCCCTTTTTTTTATCAGTTTTGAGAAATTGTAGTAGTAACTCTCCCTACTTTAAAAAATTTGGTCTTTGTATTTGAAGACTGTAGTTTGATAAATTGAACCTTACATTGTTATATAAAAAGCAATTATGTCACCATTGTTCAATCTTGCAAATTTCCATGTCATTTTGGAACTGATAGATTTCTTGTTTGTGTCCCACAGCAAGGAATAATGACTCACCAAAATGGCAGTGCAAAGTGTGTCATTTTTATAGGGTAAAAAAGGTAAATTTTAAGTGTGAAGACAGAAACAAATCAATTGCAAGCTTAACAGTGCTCCAAGCTTTCCAGGCGGGTGACAGCACATTGAGGCACTTGCAGACGAAGCATAGCTTAATGCTTCAAAATGACTAAAAGTTAATTTCTTAGAATACAGTGAATACCATTTCAGAATGTATACTTTCAAACTGTGTTAAATAGCAGGCCAGTTGCATAAATAGATGTATTTTAGAGATATATTTAGTGGGACTGGAGAGGTGGCTCAGTGTTAAAGTATTTGCTTGGCATGTGCAAGGATCCAGGTTCAGTTCCCAAACCACACACAGTTAAGTGTGGGGAAAAAGATGAAAAAATACAGTTACCTCTCTCTTAAAAAAAAGAGTGATTTACTGATTCTGCAGTGTATTAAAGGGTCTTGAAGGTCTTGTTCTTATTCTCTCTGAATAATGTGAATTTTTCCAAGCAATTTCTGCCTGTTCTTTGTCCCTTTAAAAAATAGAATATTGAAAGTTAACATTATTTCCAATCCTCAATACTCCTACCCCGCTATCTTATCTTTCCAGAATTGTCCAAATGGACATTCTTTGGAAAGAAAGCTTACCAAAGTTGTCTTTCACTTCAAATGATGCTCCAGGACAAGGGATTTAAGTCACTTCCTGGTCTTCTGGCCCCCATCCCAGAGGGCTCTTTCCTTTCGCTTGTACATGATGTGGGTTTTCAAGGCAGCTGTTGGCAGTCAGCTCCCTCACCAGATGGTTTCCTGGGCACTGACAATTGGAAGTGCCCTTGCTCTCTTCACAGAGTCCTAAGATCTATCTGGGAAGGGATCTGAGTTCACAGTGAAGCTCTCGGGCCACTTGTCTTCCTGTACAGGAACGAGTCTTTCTCTGACACAACTATCACTTTAGATGTCACCTTACCAAATAAGAAAGCTGTGTCCAACTGCAGTGAGTCACCTTATTTCAGATAACGAGTGATGAGGGCCAAGAATATGAGTTTGTCCACAGCCTTGTTTCCAAACAGAAAGTGAAACAGAGCAAATGAGGCCACCCTGCTTTATTGAGTGAGAAGCCATCGTGGCCGCATTTCAGGGTGTTAGTTCCCTTGAGTCCCATCTTTTCTAGTCTCTGCATGTCCCAGCATTGAAGACTCCATTGCAAAGAGGACATTTGAAGTTTTCTGTTTTCTGATTCCCCGCTCTGTTGTAGTACTACCACCTTCTCACAGTTAGTGACAAAATCTAGATACAGTGTCTCGGATCATCAATACTTCAGTCACCCTCAGTTCCTTACCTTGGGCCTTTGAACATTAGGTACTTTTTTTCCTTACATAACTACAGCAAGCAGCACTACTTAACTTGACAATTGATTTAAAATTCAAATTTTGGCAGAACTGAGCTAATTTTGGTTCCAATGTCTCGTTCACTGTACGATGCCTACACACAGCGACTCTTCAAACGCTTTCGCCTTCAGCTCTCTTCCTGTCGTTCTATTTTGGCCACTGTTTTCAGAAAGAGCCAATGACTACCCTGGGTAAAAACTGATTGTTCCCTGCTACCTGCGTCTGAGTAACGCTAGCAACATGAATGCCTTTTAAGAAAACAGCCCAACATCCCACGCACAGAGATAAAACCTGCAGCATACAATTAAAATAGTCTACGACGACATTTATTAGTGATTTATAAAATGATACTTGAATCTCCACTTTCCAGACTAGAGCACACATGCTGTTTGACAGAGTGATCTGTGAAGGAATGCACTCTTATTGGTGCACACAATCTATTTAATAGTGGCTCTGGCAGAGAAGCAGAAGCCAACTGAAAATGAAGTGACACCGACAGAAGCCATCTATTGCGAGGTTTAGTGTTGTCTCATCAGAATAATTCTAAGAAATTAGGGATGACCTTATTGGCATTTGTTTAAAAACCAACCACTGCACCCAGTGACTGATACATGCTCTGTAGATTTATATCCAAGAAATCATGCAATGATATAAATTGCCAAGATAATTTTTGCAGAGAAGCATGGTGTGCATATACTGCAAAAGGAATTAAACGTGGCTGAGATTTTTGGCTGTGTGTGACTCTTGGCTCATATAAATGCTTATACAATTTATTTTGCTGATGCAAGATTTAATACACTGTATGTCTTTGCTTTTCTTTGAATATTCAGTTTACCTATTATGGTATTGAATTTTCTTATGTTTTATTTGCTATATAAATAAGCATTTATGGATCTTAGCCTCTGTTTGTATGAATTTTTAAGAGCAGACTATATCTTTAGAGAGTTTCCAGGCTGAAGTGCATTTTACACATATACTGTTATATATAAAATATAAATATATCAATCATGTATAAATAATTTTGAAATATTTACTAAGTATATGTATGTACTTATTAAATGTATATACACAGACGTAATAAATACTCCAAAATTAATATAAGGCCTTAACAATAGGATATTAGTAAGACTGAACTATAAGAAACATTGTTGGCACTTTTGCACTTGAGAACCCCCAAATTAGTATCTTGAAGTATCTCTGAGTTGCTTATTCCTCACAAGGGTGGAAGATGGGGGGCTATTCTGTGTTTCCTCAATAATAAATTAGCTTAATAAATTATCTATAATGCCTTTGATGTAATTTTAATGAGCAAAGTTATCTCCTATGTTACTGTGTGCAATTCTTTCCATTATTTCTCTTGTGATTTAAGTAATCTCTTGATCTTGTAGCATGGGATCATTTTCCTCACACTTGTAAGTTGTCAGTGTTCATTGACTTGGAGCAAGTTCTGCCTGCAGATTTGTTCTGCACCTGTGTCTCAGGTCAACTGCAGCAGCACTTGGGTGTGTGGCATGCAATTGCAGAAGCCACACAGCCCTATGTCCTGTGGGCTCACCTGACTTACTAACAATCCCAGTGACTCCTGTGTACCTGGGAGTTTGCAAACCTATGGGCCACAACCTGCCAGAGGCTATCTGCTCACCTGAGACAACTGTCCTCCTTCTGATAATGGAGCACACAAGTGTCTGGCCTTATTAACTTCTTAATTACAAGATAGCTCATACTGTGCTTGTGATTAACTGCTAACCCAGTCTTTTCCCCAGAACTGCTCTTGATTTCAGTCTCCCATACAATGATGATGATGATGATAAAGGTAACTAAAATTTCTTGAGTGTTTTGTAGTATTCAAAGTCCTTGAGGGACACAGCCTTGCTTAATTCTTCTGCTATTCCACTTAAAAAGGGGAAACTGAGTCCTCGACAGTTTGCCTGGGTCACAGATGAAAGTAGTGTTTCATTGAATTTCTCTCAGTTCTATCTAACTTCAGTCTGCTCTCTCAAATCCCGCACATGCTTCTTCCTTACACACGCATGTGCACACATATTCTGTTCATAGGACTGCACGTTTTTCCTTATTACCTATCTCTTGGACTGCTCTTTCCTAAGAGCTTCTTGAAAGGCATGTAAACTCTGGTGGTGCGTTCCCACATGACAGCCTCCTCTGTCTGTGTCCTCGGTATATTTGTTTAGCTGGCATTTTATATCCAAACAAGTAAAGGATAAAATATTAAAATAAGCATCTGTGGACAGAGCCCATTTGATGAATGCCCACGCTCATCACAGCAGTGTTATGGGCGCTTATCCTTCCGGCAAAGTCTGCCATCCGCCATCATTCAACTTGTGGGCATTTCAAGTTTGAGACGTAGAGATCATAAGGCTTAGAGAAAATGACGAATGTTTAGCCAGAGATTGTAAAAAAGCTGGAATTGGCCAGAGAAGAACATGGCAGTGCCTGGACAAGGGTCTGAAGCTGACGTGGAGCGACACTCATGACCAGGAGAAGTTTTCAAAGGCCACAACAAACCGTTCCATGCAAAAAGGGAGGGCACCTGGCTTTAGATGGTCACAGTGTCTGCTTGGATGAGGAAGACAGAGGACTTGACAGTGCCCAAAGGCCTCGTCCACAGCCAAGGCACAGCTAGCCTGAGGCAGGGATGATCCAGCCAGAGTAAACCCTCCTTAGTTAAACAAAGACAGACAGAGGTCGCAGGGGACGACAAGGCTAAGCCAGACCTGGCTTCTGACTGAGAACACAGAGGGCCTATGCCACTCTCACAGGGCCATGCTGATGGGGGTGAGGCAGACCGAGGGCTGCCTTCAGCCTCACTCCCTGAGATGCAGGAAGATTGCAGCTGCTCCAGTGTCCTTCATTTAGACTGGAGCTAATCCAGACCCTGTCAAGTGGTCTGTGAGGACCAGGGAAAGCAGAGGGCAGGAGATAGCCACGGCTGGGCTGGGCTCTTCTTAGACGCATGCATTTAACTGCAGAGCATGGCTGAGGTGCATTTTGAGGAGAGCACTCATAGTTTAGTATTCCCCAGCGAAGAAGGACATACAATTAATTGTAAATAATTCCTTTAAGCTTAGTTGGTTTTCTTCAGGTTTTTAAGTTTCACGGGAAGTTGAAGCAAGATTGACTAATATTTAAACTTATATTTTTGGGTGATGAATATATGTCCTTTTCTGCTCTGTGAGTGACTGTCTTGCTTTGTTTTGTCTTAGAGTAGATAATAATGCAATTCCTTTCAGCTCCCCAGTAGATCTGGTGGGCTTTCAACCTTCATTTACTTCTAGTTATGCTGGTCTTATTCTTTCCAGTTCGAGTGACATTTTACTCTATGAAAAAGGAAATAAAATGGAATTTGAATAGTTTGATTTCTTTTCTAATAACAAACATACAAACTACAGTAATAATATCTAGCCAGGAGATAGGAGAAAAGACAGTAAGGAGAATTACCTGGGAAGTGTTTATATCATAAACTATCTAGGAGCCAAAAGGGGTGAAACTAATTCCACCAAGCATGCCAGAAGGTTCAGCAAATGTGGAAGGAGAGCAGCCATTTCCGCCAGACTTCAGAGCTCTCCATTTCTATGCACAGAAAATGACCTTCTTCCTCAAAAGACAAAATTCAAGGTTTCACCCAAGAATTGATGAAATCCGTGGATTGATGATACCTCAGGTCATTGGTTCATGGATTGCTACTGCCATCCCGTCTCTCCATCCAGGCCAAATGGTACTCTAAGTGATGCCCTAAAATATATATTATAACACACTCCCAGCGTACCACACAGACACTGACAGGGGACCAGGGACCAGACAGTCAGGAGAGAACTGGTCCTCTCTTTCTTCCTCTGTAAACAGGGGGAGGTTAAGTTTTACCTCACCTGCTGTTGTGGGGACTAAGGGAAATCGATATGTGAGGAGCACTCTAAACACTGCCCACGGCATGGTAGCCTCCAGAAATGCCAGCATCGCTGACCACGGCAAAAAGTACGGTGATCAAAGAAACTAAACAACCGTGGCCAAGCAGCCATTTTTCAACATACTCTGTGGGAGGTGATTTAAGAAAGAAAGAAAGAAAAAGAGTCTTTGAGACCTTCGAATAGGGCAAGATTTTCTAACTAAGACACAAGAAACAAAAATAGGAACTTTCAGTAACTAGACTAGATTATAATTAGGAACATCTGTTCCTCAAAATATACAATAAATATAGTAAAGTGGAAGAGATGTGTGTTCTCAGTGGCTGTGGTGGAAGCTGCAAGGTTCTGTTCTGTGTCCCTGTCCCACCAGGGTTTCCCAGCAGACCACAGGGAATTCTGGCCAACAGGTCACCTTCCTGCCTTTGTGGGCACCTGGGGTACAGCTCTGGCCACAACAGGGTCGTGCACAGGGGCACAACCTGGAGACCCCATTAGCCAGCTGACAGCCCTCTGGGCAGCCTTCCACCACTGGGGCTCCGAAATCAGTCGGGAAACAGTGTCTCTGCCTTTCTGAGGTTTTTCCCTGGTTTGCAAAATTCTCAGCTTTTACCTTTTCAAATAATGTATTAGTCTAATTGTCCTTTTTTCCCCCCTCTTTTTCAGCATTAACAAAAGAAGTAAAATATATGTGGTTCTTATCTATGTGAGTTCTTGTAATTTTTGTCCTCTAAAATTTTGTAATTTTTGGCCTTTCCCGGCTTCAGTTTGCCACCATTTCTCTTGCCTCTTCTCTTTTTCAGTCATACTAATTTACTTCTCCTGTCTCTAGAGCTGTATCTAATTTCTGTTAAATTCAGCCATTGATTGCTTAATGTCAAATGTTGTACTTTCTGCTCAATACTGTAAATTTAATTGGTTATGTCTCAGTGGTCTGCAAGTTTCTAAATTGTGGATTTTATTTTTGAACATAATAGGCCAAGCTATTTTAAAGCTTTTTCTTTTTAAGAGAGAAGGAAAATGAGAGAGAGAGAGAATCAATTTTTATTGAGTTTTTCACATGGCTTTCGTTGCTCTGACACTTAGTTGTATACGTGGGTGCTGGGGTTTGAACCCATGTACTTGCGCATGCCGGGCAAGCACCATAACTGCTGAGCCAATTCTCCAGCCCCTAGGCGAAGTTATTTTAAAGTCAATATTATTATTGACAACCTAGAGGTATCTGATGACTTCCGACTGAGTTTGTTTAATATTTCAGTGACTGTCCCAGTTCTTCCTAACAAGAAGGCAAACCTCTATAATTTTTCATGTTGTTATTACTGTCATCATCATCACCATTTGTAGTGCTGGTGATGGAAGCCAGGGCCATTCATATGTCAGGCAAGTGCTCTGCCACTGAGCTGCACCCTTGGGTGCTTTCATTTTATTTTTAAAATCAAATATGTTATTCATTATTTTCTTCCTAAAATATATCTTTATTTTTCATATATTTTAAGAAATTTGCTTCTCAAAATATTTAATGTGTTACTTATATTCATACATAATACAAATTACATGACTTATTTGAAAGTAATTCTAAATTATGAGATTTTCATGTCCATCTTATTTAGCATTCAGGAGCATACCAGTGAGATAATTGAGAGTGGACTTGGATTATTCTCATATCCTAATGAATAGTGTTGCACAACAAAAATGGCAGTAGAATGTTTTAACCAGATTTTGTTGTGTATGTACTACTATGCTGGGCTTGAGCAGTACTGACTGTTAAAGAAATCCAGGGAGGCAATGTCACTGGCCTTCTGCAATGAAGTCACCTGCAATTCATGTGCTCACATACACAAACACATGAGATTTAAGCAGTGCTTTTTAAATTGTTTCCTTTTATATTTAAAATAAAAAAAATAATTGAAATAAAAATGAAAAAATGGGATTTAAATTTTTCTCTTTCATTTGGACTTTTAAAAAGTAGATATAGGCTGGAAAGTGCTCAGGACATGACTAGTAGGACTCCCGTCCAGAGGAGCCCTTGCTCAGGACCAACCAGGTGAGGTTCCCACCTGGAGTAGCCACATCTACCTCACACACACCCCGTGTGCCTCTCAGGAGCTGTTTGAATCCCACTGGCAGGTGCTCAGCATACAGCATGTAGGACCCACAACCAGAGCAGCCCCTAATCAAGACCCAGTAGAAAAGTTCCTTGAAAAAACCCAGATTCAGATCTGGAACCTTGAGCCTGGAACCAAAAGGTAGAGCAACATGAGGACCCAGGCAGAAACATCATCTGGAAGAAGGTGATGATCAAAGAGTAGGTGGATGATCCGACCAATTGACTTTCAAGGAAAAACCACCTGGAGAACTACCTACATTCCCCGCAGGAAATCTCAATTCAGAGATCCAGAAGATGCTCTTCAAAAATGAAGAATCAAACTAGGAGAAGTTCACCTCAAACCCCCAACATGCCTAAAAAGAATGTCATGATAGGGATCGAGATAAAACCTTGAAAATATTATCAATGATCTGATTACTAAATGGAACAATGAGCTAAAAGAAGATATAATGAAGGGACTAAGTGAGAAAACTCAAGAGATGAAAAAATATTATCAAAAAAATAGACATACTCAAAAAGGAAGTAACAGAGCTAAGATCTACAGTCAATGACATGAAAGGAACCATGGAAGAATTTAATAATACACTAACTTCTATAGAAAACGGAACCTCAGCTCTTGAAGAAAGAACTTCTAACAATGAGTGGGTTGACATTAAACTAAAAAGTTTCTGTACAGCCAAGAAAATAGTCAAAACAGTCAAGAGACAACCTATAAAATGGAAGAGAATCATGTCCTGTGATCCCTCTGACAGGGCACTAATATCCAAAATTTAGAAAGAACTCAAAAAACTCAGCAACAAAGACAAACCATTCAATCAATAAATGGGCCAGAGAGCTAAACAGAAACTTCTCAACAGAGGATATAGAGCAAGCCAATGAATACATGATAAAGTGTTCTATATTACTGGTGATCCAAGAAATGCAAATCAAAACTATATTAAAATTTCACCTCACTCCAGTCAGACTGGCAAAGGTAAAGAATACAAACAATAACAAATGGTGGAGGGGTTGTCGAGAGATAGGACCTAGAACACTGTTGGTGGAATTGCAAATTTGTCCAGCCACTCTGGAAAGCAGTGTGGAGACTCCTCAAAAAATTAGGGTTGTATCCACCATATGGCCCAGCTATGCCTCTTCTGGGTATTTTCCCAATGGTGCTAGAATCAGTACATTACACAGCAAAATCTGTGTTCATAGTAGCTCAATTTACAATCGCTAAATTATGGAATCAAACTAGATGCTCCTAACTGGATGAGTGGATCCAAAAGCTCTGGTATATATATGCAATGGAATTCTATTCAGCTATTAGAAACAACAATAGTACATCTATTGAAGGGAAATGGATGACATTGGAAGAAATCATGCTGAGCGAATTTAGCCAAACCCGAGAGTCAGAGCTGAATGGTTTCCTTCATTTGGGGAGCCTGTACCTAAACCGAGGCTTGGGAGCAAGGTAGACAAGATCATGTACTAGATCTATAGAACAAAATTGCAGAATGTTTATATTTATGAGATACGTTTGCAAGATACTTCGTAAGGTATTTGAACAATATAGGACCCAGAAGAAAGGCAAGAGATTGGGGGACAGGAGGTGGGAGTAGTGAGGTGCAGGAGGGGGAATACTCAACAAATTGTATTGGGGAATTGTATGCATCTAGGAATATGTGATAAGTAATCTCAATATTATGTAAAAGTGTAGTATACTAATAAAAATAAATTTTACATAAGAGTGAGAGACTTCTGGCTGGGTCAAGAAGGATGCTTCTAGGAATGATTGGCATGTGAGAGAGCAAACTGTGGGGCGAACCCACCCCAAAATATGGGCAGCACAATCTGACAGGTTGGGGGCCTGGATGGAACAAAAAGGTGAAAGACTAAAGCTGGTACAGACATGATCTCAATTTTTCTTGAGCTGGTGCTCTGATGGCTTCTGTGATCCCCCAAGGACATAAAATTCTAACTTCCTCACTCTTCCAAAGAGAACTGTGACTGGTGATTCTCCAGGGAGTTTCCAGGCCTTCGATCCTGTACGGGATTGTTTCACTCATCCCTCACAGTCCAGCTTCTTGGACTGAGCAGCTACTGTCCTCCAGCTGTCCAGCCTGCAGACGCCACTGTGCAACTATAGAGTCTGTTCATGTAAGCCAACCTAATAAATGTCCTATTATACTCATAAAGTTAGATCTAATATGAACATTAAAGAACTATAGACCTGTCGTTGAGCTCTATTCATTAAAATAGTTCTACTTTAAAATCGTTTAAGACAGACAAATCTAAATAGAGTAATTTTTAAAAAGAGAGTGAGTGAGAGAGAGAGAGAGAGAGAGAAAGAGAGAACCGATCCTATTTAATCATATGATCTTTGTTTTACTGACTCTCAGCTGTCAATATGGTGCTAGGATCTGAACCTGTGTCCTCGAACTCACCAAGGAATCGCTCCAACCACGGAGCAACTGCTCCAGCCCCACATATGGTCGTTTGATAAAGAAGAAGGGTGCCAAAAACATATGTTGGAGTAAAGACAGCCTTTCTAAGCTATAGTGCATGGAAACTGGTTATCTATGTGGAAAGAATGGAATGAGATCCCTATCTCTCACCCTGCACAAAAGTCAATTCCAAATGATCAAAGACTTAGCCATTAGACCTAAAACTTTGCAACTGCCAGAGGAAGCATAGGCTCAACACTCCCACATATTGGTGCAGGCTCTGAGTTCCTTAACAAGACTCTAAAGTGCAAGAATAAAACCAAGAATCAATCGGTGGAACAGCATCAAATTAAAAAGCTTTTGAACAGCAAAGGGAATAATTAAGAGATTGAAAAGAGAGCCTACAAAATGGGAGAAAATCTTTGCCAGCTGCTTCTCTAAAAGGAGATTAATATCCAGAAAATATCAAGTACTCAAAAAACTTAACACCAAAAAGGACAATTAATAAATGGAAAAAAGAACTAAGTAGACATTTCTATAAAGAAGAAATACAAATGGTCAATAAATAGATGGAAAAATGTTGAATACCCTTGGCAATCAGGAAATGAAAATAAAATTGCATTGAGATTTCATCTCACTTTGGTCAGAATGGCAATTATCAAGAATACAAACAATATATGTTTTCAAGGATGTAGGGATAGAGGTACACTTATACATTGTTCACGGGACTGAATATTAGTTCACTCTGGAAAGCAGAATGGAGATTCCTCAAAAATCTAGGAAAGGAATCACCATATGACCCAGCTATCCCACTCCTTGATACTTATCCAGAAGAACTAAAACCAGCATATTATAAAGATGAAGCCATTTGAATGTTTACAGCCATTCAATTCACAGTAGCCTAGACATGGAACCAGATGAGATACCCATCAACAGATGAATGGATTATGTACACAATGGAATTTTATGCAGCCGTGAAGAAGAATGGAATCATGGCATTTGCTGGTAAGTGAATGGGAGTGGAGAACATCATACTAAATAAAATAATCCAGACTCAGTAAAGGCAAGGGTTCAATGTTTTCTCTCATTTGGGGAAGCTAGACCAACATATGGGGAAGAAAACGTGAGGAGGGACCCATGAAAATAGAAGGGAAATCAGTGAAGCAGAGGAAGGGGAATGGGGGAGGGAAGAGGAATGGGAAAAAGGAGGAACGGTGAGATGCAAGTGACCAAATAAGGCTGTGAACATATGAATACAGCACAGTGAATTTTACCTTTATGCATATCTTAAAGCATCACTTAAGAAAAAGCATATATAAACAGAAGGAAGACCGGTAGAACAGAGGAAGGGACAGGAGCGTGCGGAGAAAAGGAGAGAAAAGGAAGCACTGTGGATTGAAGTGGCACAAATTTTATTCCATGGATGTATGATTAAAAAAAAATGAACTGCAATATTATGCATCATCATGTGCACCAAAAGAATGAGAATACTATGAAAAGTAGATGGATTTTGTTATAATCATTCCTTACATTATCCTGCCAACACTCACAAAATAAAAGATCAAAATCTATTTTCTTAATATTCAAATTTCCCATTGCTGAATGAAACCATGAGAAAATTGAGGGCTAAGAATTTCTTTCCAAAATAATCCCCAAAGAATTAGAATGCAAGCAGAAATGCTTCATGCTGATGATATTTTATGTAATCAATGATATTTACGCAATTAATTTTCATCAAGTATTAAGTGTGAAACTTTACCATCTTTCAGTTTGGTCAGTCATCTTTGTTAGGAGCCATTACGATTTTGTTGATAAGCACAAGAGTACGAATCAAAAGAAAACTTGTCAACACAATATCGTGGAGAAGTCACGGTGTTCACTTGTCTTGTGCAATGCCCTAAATGATTTTCACTTTGCTTCAGTAGGTTTTCAAATCGGTCTTTTTCTGTTGCTGTGCACTTGGAGAGTGGTCCAGTGCTCGTCACTTGCTTGTCGAGGTGGACTCCACCATCCCACTCGGCTCAGCTTCTTTGTCCTGAGATCTCCCATTGGGTTCACAGGCCAGTGGGCTGTGGAATGCAGGAGAGAAGACAGAATGCTGCTCATTTCCCTATAATCCTTCTTGTGGCTTCTGACTTGTAGCAGTTGCAGATTTTAGCTGTTTGGTCAGGAGTTTGTCAATAGACCTTGTTGGTTTCTTGTAATTTTATGAGCATCTCTGTAAATATTTGCTGAAACTCTCATTCACTTTTTGCAAGTGTTGTACATTTCTGGAATCCTAATTGTTAATGCAAACTTTCATTATTACTATACAAAAAGCAAGAAGGGCTGGGAATCTGATGGTTAAACATTTCAGAATAGTGTGTTCCCAGGCCATGTATTTCTTAGACATCAAGGCAAACTCAGGTCATGTTGAATAACATTATAATTATACAGTATAATCATAGTATGGTGAATAATTCATCATCATTTTAAATTAATTTATGAAATTTCACTAGATAAAATATATCAGAAACAAATTTCAGAAGTCTATTTTTCAATCATGAAACTATTTTAATAAAGATGTCAAATTTGTTATGAATATGAAAAGTATAGTAATAAAAGCTTATTTTTCATTGTTGAAGGACGTAAGCATCATGATTTCAGAAGTTCACAGTTTTAGAGTCATATCAGTACTAGATCTTCTCCAGTCTTAGTGAAACGTCTCAAGATCAGTGATTTGAATAGAAAACATGGGTACTTGACACCATGTCCTCCCAGCGTTGCCTTTTAAAATAGAGTGCTTCTTAGACCGCGGTGAGGTCACCCGTACGTCTGTCTGGGCATATTGAAGGAACAGTTGCACTTTTGAGAGTAGCAATATTCTTTCAATTTCCTGATCACATTATAGTTTATGTTAATCTGTTTTTTAGTGCTGTGACTGAAATGTCTGCCAAGAACAACTCTGAGGAGGAAAAGTTTATTTGGAGCTTACAGTTTCAGAGGCTTGGTCCATGGTTGGCCGCTCCATTGCTCTGGGCCTGAGATAAAGTTGGGCAATGTGGCAGAAGGGCGTGGTGGAGAGAAGCCGCCCAGCTCCTGGCAGCTGGGCAGCTCAGAGGGAAGCTAGTGCAAGGGCCTGCTCCCTTCTTCTCTGGCAAGCTCAACTGCCCAGAGTGGCGGCCCAGTGACCACTCAAATGGCTAGTCCATCAAGTGGATGGACCCTCCGATAAGCTTACAGCTCTCACTCCGATCGTTCACCTCTGAAGAGTCCTGCACAGCCTTCCACACAAGCTTTGTAGGGGACTCCTCCTACTCAAGCCATGACATGAGTTCTACTTCTCTCTTCTCTTCCTTTTGTCTGTGTGTGTGTGTGTGTGTGTGTGTGTGTGTGTGGTACCAGCGATTGAACCCAGTGGTCCTTAACCACTGAGCACCCACACCCCATGCTTTTTCAGCTTTATTATTTTGGTACAGAGCGTCTCTAAGCTCTTCAGGACCTTGCTAAATTGCTGAGACTGGCTTTGAACTTGGGATTCTTCTGCCTCAGCCTCCGGATCTGCTGGGATTACAGGTGTGTGCCACTGCACAAGGCTCTTTCCACTTCTCTGTTGGTGTTTACCACACTATTATACTTCGTTGTGTATTTATTTTTTAATTTTTACAATTTTATAGAAAGAGGGACAATGAGAGAGAGAGAGAGAGAGAGAGAGAATCAATTTTATTAGTTTTTCATGTGGCTTCCATTGCTCTGACGCTTCATTGCGTATGTGGTGCTGGGTTCAAATCCACATACTTGTGCACGCCAGGCACGCGCTGTAGCCATTGAGCCACTGCTCCAGCCCCCTTAGTTTTATATTTAAAGCTCTTATTGACTCCTGGATTTTCCTACTACAACTTTAATCTTTGTGTGGGCAAGCTCAGCATCTTTTCCCAGGGAGATTTCCTCGCTAAACATTTTTCAGGTTATGATGACTGATCAATGCTGGCTTTCCTCACTTGGCTTATCAATTAACAAGTGTGTGCTCCAGCATCTTTATTAAGGCTATTTTATTTTTGTCTTCCTTCCTTGTAAAAAAACAAAATTACAATTAATAGCTCAGAATTGACTGTTTGTCAACCAATTATCCTTTAGATTAGAAAGCATAATTCAGTCTTAAAAACAGAGACTATAGACAGGATTTAAATCGTAGGACTGGAAAGATCTTTGGAAAATAACACTGGTGCTGGGACCATAGTTTTCTCATCTATGCTTCTTAGTTTCTGCAAAAGCAATTCATTTTTCTTATCCACAAAAAAGTTTTATTACATTAAGTCTCAATTTATAAATACTTTGAAGTATGAGGAAATAACCGAAAATGCTTAAAAACTTTATCCAATATCCCTGGTTTTTTATTTTAAAAACATGATTAGATTAATAAAACAGTCAAAATGACTTATCTCCCACATGGAAAGTATGACCAGGGGAAAGGCTAAATCAGAGTGACCTTGATAATTAATGTACATGGTAAGAAAAATAAATTCTGTTCCCAGTAGTCCTTCCCTCATAAAATCCAGGTGATCTTTGTACCATTACACTCAAGATTAAATATGTTTTTTAAAATTTCTAAAGAAAAAGGTATGTGTGTCAAATTACATATTTTACATAAAGTAGTGCTTGTCTATGTGATGGCAGAGGTAGAATCGTTATTCTGGGGGAGGGTGCGCAGTGCATGTCCAGCTGAGAAACCACCCTTGCTGCCCACCTGCAGACAGAATGTCCTGGTGTGTGCAGGTCGGGGGGAGAGAGGAGGGAGGGGTAGGAGAGAGTGGGGAATAAAACGGATGAAATTACGCTGTGTTCATGTATGGCTATGTGACAATGCACTCTACATAGTGTAATTATTATGCACCAATGACATTTCTTAAAGAAGAAATCCTTAAGTTCCTCTGGTGGCTATGGTCTGTGAGGTGACCGGAGGTCTCTGCTGCTCATGGAGGAATTCACTTGGTGACCTCCTTCTCCTCTTCTGCCCTGGCTGCAGGGCTGAGGGGATGGGCAGTGCTGCAGTCATCATGAGGAGCATGCAGAAGAAGACCATGTCCTGTGCTGCAGCAGGCCAGGCCAGCTCGGGTTAGGGCCCTGGGTCTCTGAAATCGTAGCACGGCTGTACTTGGGTCTTGCAACACTGTAGGGTGATTGAATGATGGTGAGAACCAACATTTATGTATACACACACACACACACACACACACACACAGTCACACAGACATTATGAACGCATGTCCATGCATTAGTCTGCTGGTTTTCCTGTGAAACCATAGGTTATAGTAATGGACCAACTTCAATTCGATGGAAGAGGACAGAAGTTTCAGAGTGTACGTCTTACACATAATGACTATTATTTTATCCTAAGAAAAAATATTTAACTAATTTGCAGTGAACAAATACGGCAAGAAGTAATATATAATATATATTAGCTACATATAAATATAAAAATCTATACCACAACTATTAAATAAAAACATTATATACAATTCTATATGATATGCAGAATATTTGGATTAAAATATATACACATATATATGGAAATATACTGTGTATTTAAGTTTTATGACAACCTGACTTTGTGAATTTGTTATGGGAAGAGAATCACAATAAGTATTTTAGGATCGGTATTTTTCATCTTGAGTTTAACTCTGAAAAGATGGGGTCATATGGTGCTTTTCTTTATTCACACAGCAGTGAAATGGAAAGTATTCTCAACATACTCTAGCTATACAGTTAAGACACTGACTTAATTTGTTTATTTTATGCATTAACCTCCAAAAAACTTATCAATTAAACTCAATGCACCTGTTTGAATTTTTCAAACTTTACAAGTCTTTGCAATGGTTTATAGTGTGTTGAAATCTGCCGCACAATTACATAAAATCACTGATTATAATCTTATGTCATTAAAAAAGCTATTAACATGTTGAATTGATACATCTTTCACAGATGACATAGTTTGAAGTCTGAAATGGAGTCCTGGTTCTTGATATTTTCTAATGGAATATTTGCCTCCAAAAAGTAGAAAATCAAATTCAATTCAGATACCACTTAAAATACATATGATTAATTCTAGCCTGTTGTGATAAAATATTGTTTGCAAGAATATTACATAGGTGATAATGTTCTGCTACATTTTACTTTTGCATTCCAAAATAATTTCATTTGTCACCGATCATTATTGATAGGATGCACAACAAATTTTAGTGCCTGTCTCATTACATTGTCTACTTTTATGCAAATAGAAAAGATTATATGACCAAATAAAATATCAATCAAATTAGACAATAGCTTCTTTAACCTTTTCTTTCATAAAACTTCACTTTACTACCTAAATTATGGATATTAAAATGTGTATTAATGAATTATATTTTAGAAAAATGAAAATGGGGGAATAAATGAAGAAAAAGTAATCTAATAATAAAATGTTACCTTGTCCCCAAAGGGGAGTTTCCTAGATATAATCTTGGAAATGTTGGCCAGTGATAATTTGTACCATGCAACCAGCTAAAATAAGGTCATGAGTTGTGAGATCCAAGGGGCATCTTCCTTTTGATTTCATGTCCAAACACTCCAGTCCTTAATTCCCTGTAGCAGGGAATTCTTTGTTCTGTGCATTAATCTCAAAACATGGGGTTTCCCTATATCCCCATCGCTCCAGATCCGTACCCTAGCAGTGGACTTCTGGCCTGCAGCTGTCTGTACCTCAAGTCCTTTTCTATGGTACCAGTGTGGAACTTATCGTGATGCTACTCATTTATAGAAAGGCATTCAGAACCTACAACCTTCTGGTGTCTTTAAACATGAGAAGGAAGCACGTTTTCACTTCAACTAATAGTGTCATTTCCCCAGAGGGTATCAGAAAGTTTTTCCAGCATCTCATTTTCTACAATTTAAAATATTAGATTCCTCTCAGATATTGAATTTCAATCAAAGAGATACTTAATACATACTCCAACTATATAAACTCATTATTTTTTGGAGAGGGCATGTAGGCAATTGAACCCTGAGGTGCTTTTTAAAATTTTGAGACAGGTTCCCACTAAGTTGCTGAGGCTGACATCGAACTTGTAATCCTGTCTCATCCTCCCGAGTTGTGGGATCACAGGTGTGTGCCATTGTGCTGGGCTTCATTACTGTTTTTAAAAAAATATTGTATAAAGTCTTTAGTCATGTACACAAATGAAAACAGGCAATATCATGTCAATATAGTACATAAAATTTTTGGCTTCTCAGAAGGTGATATGTGACACAGGAATCATCAAATACTTTGAAATCGGAGTCTCATATTAAGAAAATGTTCATACATTTTAGAAAGGTTGAATGATGTTAGATTAAATGACTCTCTAAAACTGTGGATGCAAGACACTGAGAATTTTCGGTGGAAAATCTTTCATTAATGTGTAAAGTTGTGAAATATTAAGTTAATGCTAACTGACATATTGTAGAGGGAACAACAAGAAGAGGGAACAACACTCTGCAGTGGAGAGTTCACAAAAAGACAGGGAGAGCAAGCGTCAGAACTAGTGTTTTGTTTAGGAATGCACAAGGAAATAATCAACATGTCAAGAAATGCTTTTCAAATCCAGGGGAATAATTGAAATATAAATCTCACCAAGAAAATTATCTGAGGGTTTAACAAATGATAAGATGTCAAAACACCAATTCGTGACAACCATAGACACTAAACGGGATCACAAAATCAATGTAGTGTTCTCAAGTGAAGGTTGAGCAAGTCTTAATACAGAATTTAGAGTAAAATAGTTGTACAGACAAGAAGAAAGCAGAAAACCGTTTATTTATCTTCTTGAAAATAGTTCGGGGATGCCAATTCAACTCAGAATGCCTTCGACTGTGCTTACACCACCACGGGTTCACATTCTCCCTGCTGAGCCAACCCTGGAGCTGCTTAGTACTAAGGGGCAATAAAAAATTTTGTCCAAGAAAAGATGTCGACCAAATAATCATGCTTCTGAGGGGACAATTAGGTGAAAGTAAAAGTCACGTTACTTTAGTATGCTTGGGGACTATGTGTGAATAATCTGTTAAAGCAGGATGAATTCATAATGTGGACAACGTCATGAGTCAGGCACTAACATTTACTGGGCATCCTATTAATAATGGTTGGTAACAAATGAAATGGTTTGGGAATACAAAAGTAAAATGTAGCACGATGTTATCACCTATAGACTATTTTTGCCAACAGTATTTTATGTGTTCTAAAAATGAGGGAAAAAAGCAAAGAAATCCGGAATGTGGGAGTTCCTGCAGGACGATCAACCTAGACTTAAAATGAAGTTCTTGTCATACATAGGTGACAAAAAACATAAAGGACTTATCCAGATTTCATTAAAATAAAGAGACATGGAAATCAAATGTCACGTGTGAATCATGAGGAAAAAAAAACACTTCAGAGAGTATTTTTGAGACAATGAAAGTATTTAAATATGGTCTTCTGGGATGGAAAGAATTAAGCAGCAATTCTGCAATTCGTTTCCTCCTATTACCAGTGGGAGCCCCCAGGAAATAATAACTGCAGTGAACAATCATCTCCTTGGAAACAATCCATTGTCTTACCTTCTGAAAAGAAGCAAACTGGGCTTGCCAGCAAGAGAGTCCTCATCCTGGTGACAGTGGAGGCAGAGGCAGGGGTTAATGGTTGGCTAGGATTATTGAATAAATCAGTGTGCACTCTGACCCTCGGCGGAGCATGCTGCACGGGAAACGTTACCTAAGCTCACCTGAGCAACACTAGAGTAGGTAGCTCCTTTTCATGACTAAGCAGCAAACTTCCACATCAGTACTGTGCGCCGTACCACTTGTTCAGAGCTGCAGCTCCTTCATCCAGACAGAGAGGTGCAGGCGGTACAACAGGCCTGGACAGCTGAGTTGAGCCTGCAGACCCTGCCCTCCTCCTCTGCTCTGAATATTTCTGCCTTTGCGGCCATAGTGAATGGTGACACTGGAATTGTCAGTTTCCTGTGATTTGAAAAGCTGATTCCTTGTCGTATCTCAATAACACACTTGGTGATACTGATGAATCAATGTTACATTTGTCAGTGCCATGCAGTAATAGTATGTTATATAACGAATGTTATTGTATTTTGATCTTATTTTTTTAACTGTGGCTGGCTAGTTAATCTCATCTCCAGTCATGCTGTTTTTAATTTTTTCTTAGTTCTTAAATCCCCCATGGGGTTTTATCTATTTTAATACACTTTTCAATTACATAACACTTAGACTGATTTTTCATTTCAAAAATGCTACAGAAGGAGTTGTAGGAAATGCATAGTGGCAGATCACGTGTGTATATGGTACATATGAATCCAGATTTCAGGGGGAGATTGCTTTCTTTAGCTTTCACAATTCCTTATTGCTCCCTTGATTGTATGGTTTTTTTTGTTGTTGTTATTGTTTTTTAAACAGAGAGGGCAAAAGAAAGAGAGAGAGGAGGATAAATTTATATTTATTTTTCCATCTGGCCTTTGTTTCTCTGACACAGTTGTGTATGTGGTGCTGGGGTTCAAACCCAGGTCCTCATGCTTGCCAGGCAAGCACTCCAACTGCTGAGCTATCACTCCAGCCCTTGATTGTATGTTTTATTTTCTATAAATTAAATTGTTTTTTTAGATGATTTAATCTGTTTTTATTTTTTTCCAGTACTTATTAGGAAATGGGTTTCTAAATTACAACAATGACAGTATTTGAGGATACTTTTAAAATTTTTCTGGTTTTAGTGAATCAGAGTTTTGTAAAATCATTGCTTATAAGAGGTCATGGGTTCATACCCTTGCACCATGTTCACAAAGATGCATTAGAGCAATGAAAGATACATGAAAAACTGAATAAAAAATTCATTCTCACTTTCTCTATCTCTATCTCTCTTTCCCTCTCTCTCCATCTCTCTTTCCCTCTCCCCCCGCCCCCCACTATCCCTCTGTCTTTAAAAAAAAACTTAAGATATTACTTATGAGACAAGCATGACCCTCCGGAGGTGTGAACACACAGGCACAAACATATGCACACTCTAGTATATAGAATATCGTGTACATTTTAAATTTGCTCTTCAGGAAACCATTATTTACAAGAAACCTTTCGGTGAAGGTTGTACTTGAATCTCTACATACTCTGAAATTATCTACTTTTCTATGTTGACATCATCTGTCACCTGCTTGCTGTCATCAAGGGTTACTTGTAAAGTTTCTGTTCATGATATTTTCATTCTCTTTGCTCCTTTAGATTCTTAGTCAGTAGGTGGTGTCTGTCCTTGAGGGACAAGCATGGAGCAGTTGGTGGTCAGAAGCACAGTTCACAGTCCAGGCACCAAAGCCAGGCCCTGGCCCTGGTCTCAGGCTAACCCTAGATGTGGTCTCACAGCCCTTTCTTCTCTGGGGTTCTCTAATGCCTGCGTCTATCCACTTTTCTGATTCGGGGGTGCTCTCCTGGCCACAGGCACTGCATCCTTCAGTGTCATATGGCCGGGGGGAGATGTGTACTCTCATCTTTTCCAAACCACTGCTTTGTGGTCTACTTGATAAAGGCGCAGGTACACCTTAGCACTAAAAGCAGGCATTGAGAAGCCTCTTTCTTCTGTTGTGGGAGAGTGGAGGCAAGAACACCAGGAGAATACTCAGGAAGCCGATTTACTAGGATGCAGCAGGTCCAGAGGGTTACTGACAAAAAATCTGAACCTCAAAGGGAGGAGGTCTCTGCCTTTTGTCCCATATAGGAGGTTACAAAATACTCAGTTCTTGTCACACTTTTATTGGCCCACAGTTGAAAATTTTAAAGTAGCAAATTTTCTTAAAAAGCAGACTCCCGTAAGAAAAGTCTCATACACAAGTTTACCTGTAATCTTCTGCAGAAGGACAGTGGAGTGAACCAAAAAATCCATTACAAAAACTTATTAGCTAAAGAAAGTTAAAATGCAAAATGTCCATTTTCCCCTGCTTTCTTACACTATTCTGCCTTCCTCCATTATCCCCCACTTTGATGCTCACTATTTAACTGTAAAACTAGAAAGCATCATCTTTTTGGCTTAAAGCTTCATATAATGCGATAACCTTTGTTACTGTCTTTTTTTTTGTCTCCTTTTGACAGCTGTTTATATAGTGGAACTAATAATCCTTATACAGAGGAGTGGTAGTTTTCATCTGCTTCAGCTGTGCATAGACTAGTCAGTTCTTCTCTCTCTGATCCTCAAGTTTGTCTGGTGCTTCCTTCTGCTGGATGGTCAGCTTCAGGAGTGCAGTTGGGTCTAGAGGGCCAGGCTAAAGGGGTTGTTGGGTTCTGCCTTAGCTGACTCGGCAGGGGGCACCTGTGTAGAAACTTTTCTTTTTTTTTTTAATAGGCTCCAGCATTACTTACTGTGGTGGGGCTGACACTAGTGTACCTCTTCAAAATAATGATTGTGTTCTTTTCTTTCAAATATTTATGTATGGCTTTACTTGGGTTTAACTCTCCTGCCAGGTGCTTAAGACCAAGGTGGTCAAATTTGACCTGGTTCCAATCTACTATTAAAGACCCAGCTGAGATCCCTTGGGAGGGAGTCACACTTGTAAACTTGCCAGAATCCTTTAGTTTCCTGTATCAGTGGCATCTGTCAAGAAGGATCAGGTATTGCTTACCACATGTGGCTTCTCTGGGAAGCATCAGGGACTTCTCCCTATTTAATAACCCTGTGTTTTGAAGAAGGTGCACTGACTGGGTTCCTGTTCCCTTGGGTCTCTTTGACCTCTCTGACCAGGATATCATGATGCCCAGAGTTTTAAAGTACTTGGAAATATCCCATTGTTCCCTGAGTCCTTGCTGACCTTAAAGGGCAAAAGCCAAAATATTGGCTGTTCTTTTTGGTCCCCATTTTTTGTTTAATTTTAATCTCAAGTCTTGGTTTTTAAACAACTAGCAGGCCAGTTTCACCAATTTTGAATTAGGAGAACTGGACTTTAAACCTAATGTCTATAATTTTATAGCTACTTAAATGTTTGATTTAATTGAGGTCAGTATTCAGAACAAGAAAATAACCTTATATTTTGTCTTCCCTTTAGGTGATGGCTTATTAGCTGAAATTAACACATGTTGTTATGTTAGAGGTTGTATTTCTCTAAAGCACTCACACAATAATTACAAAGTTTTACAAGGAAAATACAAAATGGAATTAACAAGCACAAGTTCATATATTATAGTTCATATAATAGCTATGGACCAAGAAATAATATTTACAATTTTAAATCTTTTCTCAGGCATATTATATCACCTGTTTTTTGAGATCCCAGTATTCTTTATGACAATGATTGTTTGAATTTAAGTTCAACTGAGCTTAAGTCTATCCTATTTAAAGCCATTCTAACATGGTGTGAGGTGAGAAGCAGAGCCTTAACTCTGTGAAGAAGGACTGTTGACAAATTTTAGGTAAAGTGTTTTATATTTGAAGCTGATCTTTGTGTTTTATAGATATTTTATACAGTTTTTATATATTGATTTTTAAATTAATGTGCACATCACTTAGCATAATACAATATTACATCAGAAACATCAGTTAAAAAAAGCTAAAAGATCTCTTTTTACTTTCTGTGTAAAAAATGGTAAAATGTCTTTACGCTTCATATTGTCAATCGTTAAACAAACCAGACTCTCCTTATTACATTATATATTTAATTTTTTATCTTCATGTGAGGATAACAAAAATTTTTATAGAAAACTTATTGATGGTAGTTTAATTTTAATCTAATTATAACATATTAAATGACAAATAAAATTTGTTAGTTATATAAACCCAAAGGAGACTACTGCTACAATTTTAGTTTGAAAAACACCAACTTGACATACTGATTTTCCACAATTTGGATTTTAAAAGGCTTATATAATTGAACAAAAATGGATGCATCCAAAATATGAAGAATCCAGTAATGATTACCCTCAAGATTACACAGATGTCCTTCCATTAACTAAATTTCTATTTTAGGGTGAAATTTAGTATCCATAGTATATGGTAGCAATAATCATAGGTCCACTTGGGTTAGCAGTACTAGTAAAAGTCAAAGGAACCCTTTAAATCATTTATATTTAGAAAACAGTCTATCAAAAGTAGATTTAGTCAAAGTAAATAGAGGTAAGCCAGGTTTTTAAGTAGCCATGTGGTCTTTTATGTCAGATAGAGTGTATAAAATAGAGTACATATTTGTTACCTTGTAGGCAAACCTGCATAAACTTCCATTTTATGAACTTATATAAAACACTTAGAAAAGGCTCAGATAAACATGGTTTTCAGATGAATGCACATCTCTGGTCACATATATTTAGGGTGTCAACTATATTGAATAACTTGAGATAACTAATGTGCGTGGAATAGGTTATGAGTTACCATCTAAAAGGTTTTACTAGAAATGCAAACAATTTTTAGACTAGTTTGCCTATATCATAAAACCTAATAGACACCAGTAATTGTCTTGACAGACAAGAGCAGGTAAATATTTTAAGGAACTCCTGTTACTTCAAACTATGTAGAATTAATTTCTGATTTATAGCATTACATTAATAATGGACCTTAGGAGAAACTCTAAATAATTTTACCTGATTATGACAATTAGATTCAATCACACATAGGCTTTTTGAATTTACCCTCCACAAACCTTCTTACTTAAACACTCTCTAACTTGTTTTCTTATCATACAAAATACTTTCTCATCCAGAAACATTTTTAAACTTTAATTGTCACTTCAAAATACATTTCCATACCTATAAATTTCTTTTATCTCTTTTTTAGTTGCTGACCCTTTCTTAAATTGAAGTTCTGAAACAATCCTTACAAAACTCCTGAATTTTTAATTTCTCCTCTTAATAAGATTAAATACTTTATGCTACTTAACAGTACGTTTATTGAAACATAGTTGAAACATTTTCTACTTTTTGCATATTGAACTAGATCTGTTAGAATCTTAACTTTTAATAATCTTGATTTTAGTGAAGATCCAGAAACAAAGCAATCTTACAATTTTTTTCATTTCTGAATTTATAAAAGTACATTTAATACCCCAAATATATGTAACCTTATAAAATTCAATAAGTATTTCAAATAATATTTAGAAGCTGGCATTTTAGCATTTTAATTTTGTAAATTATTGGCTGTCTTCTTCAGGAAACACATTTATTGAGATAAATTCCATTTATTTGAATGTAATTTATTCTTAACTGCTAACTTCAGGTTACCTATGAAAACCATGATATCACTCAGGTGAAGTTGACAGTGCAAGTCATATTTTCCCTATGGAAGAAAAGTACTAGAAGCAATGGAAAATATAATCCATACATTTTAATTAAACCAATGATTTGATTGGCTAGCCATAACAGTGGTCCACCTCATGTTTTGAATAAAGCTTTTGCTGTTGTTCTGCCATTGAGCTTTATTTTATTTTATGTTAAAAGATTGAGGGATAGTGAGAGTGAGGAGAGAAAGAGAGAGAGGAATAACTTTTTAATTTTAATTTTTCATGTGGCCTTCATTGCTCCAACACTTCATTGTGTATGTGGTGCTGAAGTTCAAACCTGCATACTCATGCATGCTAGGCAAGCACCATAACTCCAGCCTTTGAGCCTTATTTTAAAATGCATATGTCTTATTTATTTATCCCGTAACAAGGATGAACTTTCAGTAATATGTTCCTATATGGATTAGCAGTTTCATAGACATCTTTAACCAGTTTAGATTAATCTTATTGTTAAATTTTTATTTAAGGCATGTGAACTAAAAAGGATTTGGATCCAATTATTAAATTTATGAGTACACATTTATCTGCAAGCCAATTGGTGTAGACACAACATAAAACATACAAGAAACAGATTTTGTAGCTCTTTAGTAGGTAGTAGAGCTCCAGAGGCAGAAGATAACTGTTGTAGATCTGTTGTTACTGCAGTATCTATTAGATTTAACCCTTTAGAAATTAAAATAGAGTCTATCATAGATTTTTATACATCACGGGATCTCAGGTTAGTACTTTTTCATACTTCACAGCACCCAGTTACTGACCATAAATAGTTTCACAGTCATTCACAGATGTACTCGAGAAATTAAAACATTGTAACCCCCGTGGGAGATCCTGATATTGGTGGCCTGCCGTGTTCCACCCTGAATCACTGTCACACATTTAGAACTACACTGGCTTTGTCCATCTCTGGCCACTCCGCTCTGTGGTGCTTAGGTTCTCTTAGCCTTAGCAGAGCCAACCCCCAACCCCTCGACATAGGCTGGTGGAACTCCACCTCAGACAGCCTGAGGCACCGTGGACTGTGGATTGGGACTCAGCATTCGCTTTGACCCTTCGGCTGCGTCTGAACCCTTCCGCTGTCTGTCTCATGCGTGCAAGTTCACACACTTTCACACACACATTTCATGATCAGATCAGAATTTCTATACTGTCCCTGTCCCAAAATTCCAAAACAAAAGAAGGGATCCTGGTTTTGCCTCTGCTCACTGACCTTGAACAGACTAAGTGGATTCTACTTGGGTGACTCCCTGGGTCCTTTTGGCCTCCGATTCTTATTGGAGATTACTCATGGACCCTCAGAGGTTGATTAAGCCTCTCTTCGTCCTGACTAGGCCTCTAAGGGAAAGTCAAATGGGCTGCCTAGTGGACCTGGGTCCTACCTTTTCTGCTGCATGTCGCTCCAAGTTCCCTATTTCTGGTTTTTGCACCTCATGGGTTCCAGTGTGCTTCAGGGCCACTGCTCTGGGATGTCAGATCAGTTGCTCCCCCTATTGGTAAAGCCACCCATGGTGCTCCAAGGGGAAGGCTTATCCTCCACTGTCCTGGGGAGGCTACAGCCTGGAGGCAAGGGAGGCCATCTTTACATTTGGTCCCATCTGGGTCACCAAGAAATGTTACAGCACAGATGAGGCAAGGAACTGTGGGAATATTCAGGAAGCAGGTTTAATTAGGCTGCAGCAGGTCCAGAGGAGAGCTACTGCCCAAAAATCTGGACCCCAGATGGAGGCAGTCTCTGCCTTTCGTACTCTATAGGAGGTTACAAAACACTCAGTTCTTGTTGTATCTTGATTGGCCAAAACTTAAAGGTTTAAAGTAACAACTTTTTGTAAGAAACAGAATCTTATAAAAAGTACCATTTGAAAGTTATTTCTAATCTGTAGCTTTTATAGGAAAGAGGAAACTTCTGCTGGGGAATATACCACAAAAACCCTTTGCAAAACCTTGTTAGCTGAAAGAAGTTAGAATGAAAACTCTCAGCTTTTTTTCTTGCCCACCTAATTTATTCTTCTTTCCTACATTATTCCTTTGTCTTCCTACATTATCTATACTTGACCAAGTTATCACTTTGATTTCTTTCAATTTTTTATGTAAGTAAAAATGGCACCTTCTTGCCCTCTTCTTCTATCATCTGTCAATGAAGTTACTGACATTCTGTGTTGATTAAAAGTGTTTCTTTTGTCCAGGAGTTGTGGCATACTCCTACAACCCTCGTAATTTAGGGGACTACGATAGGAAGTCAGAATAATTGAGGCTACCCTCAGCAACTTAGTGATACCTTAAGGACTTAGCAAGAAGCTGACTCAAAAAAAAATAAGCAAAGAAATAAGAAAAATCACTTCTTTTTCACAGAGCCCTGAAAATTCCTTCGCCTATTTTCCCATTGGTTCATTTATCTTGTACACTTATCCTTACAGATTTTTAGGACTCAAGAAGGTTACAATGTCATCTTTGCCACAAGTAATTTCTTTCATTTTAATTTATTTTTTATTCCTCTGGCATTCTTTTGTCATGTAGAAAATTATATTTAAATGATATTTGTCTCTTAAAATGATGGTTGATTTGTTTCTGGCTTGCAGACATTTCAATCTTCCAATTTTTTCATAATAAATATTTTGTTTTTCTTTCTTTTTTTTTTTTTTGAGGGAAAGGTACAGTGATAGAGAAAGGGAAAATCATTTTTTATTTAGTTTTTTGTGTGGCTTTTGTTGCTCCAACACTTCACTGTGTATGTGGTGCTGGTGTTTGAAGCCACATCCTTGCGGGTGTCAAATGAGTACTGTAACAATTGAGCCACTGCTCCAGCCCCATAAATATTTTCTTCTAGTATTTAATGATTTAATTTGGTTTATTTGTTAATTGATCCTTTTGGAAGCTACTTGCTAAAAGCTATAACCTTGTGATTCATCATTATTTTTCACTAAAATGGTTGCTTTACTATCACAATATTGATTGAATAATTTCTTTTCCTCATAGATTTTAATTAACATTTTGTTTTAATACTGAAACATAATATTCAAATAAATATGATACTCTAAACTAAACATCAGAGTCTACTATTGTCAGCAATAATAACAAGGAATCTCAGTGTGGGTCTTGTTTCCCCAGGAAATGCATTTCATTTTTAGCTCAAATTTCTTTGGGGAATGTATGTTAGAATGGTGTGGAGGGAGATTAATAAAGACCAGTGAAGTCAACATTCACTATGTGGACCTTCTAAGATGCTGTTGCCGAGCACACTTTGTGTTCTTGCTCATCACCTCCCTTAAAAAAAAATACTTGCAACTTATCTACAATATTGTATGAATTTCTGTCTTAC
>PVKS010009824.1:0-62634 GCA_004027875.1 Aplodontia rufa
TCCAGTCTCCTATGAGTTCTTCATATACCCTCCCCCTCCACATCCCCCTCCCTACACCTCTGAGAATCCTATAGAGCCATCCCCCTAATGTTCAGACAGTCATTCAATTTAAAGGAACTGATTTCCTGAGTTCTTCTTCAGTCCTGTTATTATTGGTATATAGGAAAGCTGTTGATTTATGCGTGTTGATCTTGTATCCTGCCACTTTGCTAAATCTACTTATGAGTTCAAGTAGTTTATTGATGGAGTTTTTTGGATCTTGCAGATACAGGATCGTGTCATCAGCAAACAGAGAGATTTTGACTTCCTCTCTTCCTATTTTTATCCCTTTGATTTCTTTCTCTTGCCTAATTGCTCCAGCTAGGGTCTCAAGAACAATACTGAATAAAAGAGGTGAGAGCAGACAGCCTTGTCTTGTTCCTGATTTTAGTGGAAATGCTTTCAGCTTTTCTCCGTTTAGTATTATACTAGCTGAGGGTTTAGCATATATAGCCTTAACAAAGTTCAGAAATGGTCCTTTAAACCCCATCTTTTCTAGAATTTTGAACATAAAAGGGTGCTGGATTTTATCAAAGGCCTTTTCTGCATAAAAATTGTTTTTAAAAAAAGAAATTTCCACCTAAGGGACGTGGTAGCCACACATGTGATGTGAGAATGTACAGAGTTTGAGAACAGAGGTGGCGAAAGCTGGAGGAGCTCTTCCATGGCAGTGTGTGTTGATACTGCTTGTAATTGTGAAGCTGCAGCTCTGATTTCTCTCAGTTTTTGTATCCTAGGGAGTCTTTTGTGCTGTTGTCATTCATGGCCATACTGACACCGTTTCTTGCAAAGGGTCTGAGTAACTCAGCTCACTTCCTTAGTGTTTTCGGATTTTAATGTTTTGGAAGTAGAGAAGATTTGTTTAAGATGGTAATTTTTTGTCTGCCCTTTTGGGATCTGTGCAAGATGGTGATGCTGCATTGTATTTTCACCAGTTAAACCTCAACCCCAGCTACTGAGAATATGTGGCACATTTCACAGTGTCAGTCTTTGTTAAGGTTTTCTCTTGCTGCTCCTGTTATTGTTATTTCTCCTTTTAAAGTGTCCGCACTTCAAAGCAAGACAAATCCATACAGTTCAGAGGCTAAGGAGCTACAACAAGGCTACCTGCAGTTTGTTAAAAACCCCTCAGGGAAATGAGTCTGTCTGCTACAGCCCTCACCTGACTATGAAGCAGACAACAGGTGAAACTTGGAGATCTCCAGGGGTTCTGCTACTCCAAGACTCCTAAGCTGGTGGGTTCCAGGCCAGCCTAAATGTATTAAAATACTTTGGAAACTCTGAGGGAAGGGGCAGGCTTCTGCCTCTCACTTCTCCTATGACAGATGAGCATGCCTATTTATTTATTTATAATAGTTTGTTCTAGAGTCACCTAAAGATTCAAAATGCTAAGTTCAGGGACTGTTTTTATCTCCTTACTCTGCCCCTACTTATCTGATTCTCCAAGTCTTAAAAATGTCAACTTGTGTTAACAAAGAAAAATTGGGAATATTGTAATCATTGAATTATATTTACTAAAGTTCTGCAATTATCTGGATTTAAGTGTTAGGTGAAATGTACTATTAGATCCAAAATGAAGAAAGTGTTTGTCCTTAGATAAGACCTTCAGCTGTATTTCCTCTCTCCATTTATCTGAAGGACATGCTAGATCTTTGCAACTTTCTTACCAGTACGATTCTGTATCCATTATGGGGCAGTGCTGGTGGGGGAGGGGATATAGAAGAGTCAAGAGACTGGGGTATAAGAGATGTGGGGATGATTCTGAATTAGGATCAGGGGCATATCATATTATTACTACATACGCACTTACGACTGTACAACAACACACACAACTCAAAAAAGTTAAAAAATTTTCAAGTAAAAGCTCTTAAGACTCCAACATATGTCTTTCCTCAAACTACAACCAAAGAGGAGACCAGTGATGGTGGTAATATGTGATGCTGATGAGGATGGAATGATTATGGGTTGGCTTTCCAGTGGCTGAACTGGGTGAGGCCCTGACTGCTAGTGACTCATCCAAGAATGGCTAGAGGATTTTGATCACAAGTAACCCACATTGGTTTTTCTAGCTATCATCTCTGATCATGACTGAGTTATAAACCCTACAAAGAACCAGTTTTCACTGACGTTGGGGGCTCAGCAAGACCCAGCTGTTCAATCGGATTCTTGTTTGATTGAAGTAAATGGGCCAACCTGGCAGGAAAGCACGTTAATGTTTTAAATTTCTACACTAACAACTGTACATGTGCCCAGAGGTTAGGGTGATAACCACCTCATATAATTGCAAAAGGAGTGATAAAAAATAAATAAATCCCAGCAAATTGGATTATCATTTGCAGGGGAATTGCCAGCAAAAGCAATGGAGAGAATGGTGCTGATATCTATCCTACTTCATCTAGGCATTTGACACCTTCTCTTATGAATTGCATGAATGGTGTTAATTCAGGTTGGCTGGTCTGTTGTTTTGAAATTGGCTGAAGGAGGATAACCAACATGGCTGGGGGCGGATAAACAACAGATCTTTCTCTGTGCATATTAATTCCCCAGCACTGCCCCAGTCGTGTTAGATTAAAATCACTTGACCTTACTGGGTTTCCCTCTCCACTTTCTTTTTTTTTTTTTTTTTTTTTGCAAAGAGGATAGATAATGACAGCATTTTCATTTAACTCAGTATCTTTTCCTATTCAAGGAACCTTACACACTTAATGGATGTTCTTCAGTTTCACAATATCCCATGGGTAAGTATTGTTTATTTAGCATGTGAAGAAAGTGAAAAACAGGCTAAGATGACCCCTGCAAATCACACCGTACAGGAAAATCCTTCGAAAAAGAGAAAATGGGCTTTAAAGCCTTGTGAACTAATTTTGCATCTGCTTTTCCTGTGTTCAAAAAATTAATTGGTGCATTGTTATGCAGAAGAGAAATTATTCCTCATGAGTCAGTGGTGAGTGTAGGAAGTTTATGAAAAAGAGAAGTCCGGGGTGACCGGCATGTTCAAGGACAACATAGCTAACCATGCTAACCTTGGGAATGCTGACTTTTGGCTGATTCTTGGCTTGTTTGCCAATCCTGGGCTACATTTCTGGTCATTTGTTGCCTTATGGGGATATAGCATATTATGACTGATAATTTCACTGGGTTATACAAATGCCAGGAAGCATCTATCTTTCACACAAGTCCCAACGGTATATTCAAGCAAAGGAATTGGTCTTTAAAACTATGTCTGATAAAAGTTTCCCCCAGCTTCCAGCCCAAGGTCATGATCTCCCTCTCTCGGGCACCTGGCTGCCTTACAGATAGTCAATAACTGTGTCTCTAGTGCAGTTTAACACTAAGAATCCTTTTTAAAACCTTCCCCTTCTCTAAATGACATTACTTTCAGTGATAATCTTGTAGTGGTTCAAATGATATTAATGGCCAAGAAAGAAATGCAGACTGAAAATTTTCTTACATTGAACTTCATGTATATCTATGCCAGAAAAAATATTGTAGTTCAATGAAAAAAAAACTAACCATTCACTAGTTTTCTTTAATGTACCTAACAGTTTGGATTTTGATTTTTGATTAGTTAACATAAACTGTATGTAAATTATTATTCCCTAAGTAATAAATGAATTTTAATAACACCAAATAAAAAAGGCACAGTTTAGGTGACCATTAATTATACCACAAATATAATGTTTTCTTAATTTGTCTTTTAGTTTTAAATCTAACAATTAACAATACATTCAAATTTTTAAATGTTAAAATTCAGTAAAGATGTTTCATTTAGGAGCTAAAATTTGTACTTACTGACCAAAAATGATATATAACTCATAGTTCTGTCTCACTGTTTTAAATTTTAAATGTGAAAATTCTTGAAGTGGACCTGTGGAATGAATCCAAGTAGCTCAAGTTCAAGTTTGTAGTCTTTGCAATAACTGTGATGTCATTGCTTATTTTGAATCTGCTGTTAAAGTACAGAATATATATGGTGCTGCAGGAAGTGGAGACACTGTGTCCAAAGTAAGCTCAAAAGATTCTCAATCAAAACAAATGAGTGCAGCTGAGTCCTCCCGTGTGGGAGGGGAGAGGGTTGAGAGATGGGGCAAATCAGTTTGAACATAAAATGTATTTGTGAAAAGATAAAACAATGGAATGTGCTAATTTGAAGATTCTGGGTTACTGAATTTTAACAGTACTGGTAGCAATTGTTTAGAATTTCGATCAACAGAAGATTTGTATGAGGAAGGAATATTTCATCACCGATTTTGCTTAGAATTGCTGATGCACTGTGATAATAGATGGATGGACCTTCAGTTAGTTTTATTACTGTTTCAAAATTCAGTACCACTGAATCCGCATAACTCCTACACCCCAGGCAGACAGCTCGGAGGCCCCACCCTTGGGATCACAACACTTCCTGCAGACTTAGGCCCACAGATCTGTAACTGCAGCTTCCTGTGGTTTTTACAACCTCCCCTTGGCTCTTAAAGACCAATAAAAATCACTCCTGCCTCCATTTGGAAATTTTGCATGACTCAAAGGATTCTTGAATTTTTCCCCCTTTGTCTACAGCAGGGAAAGTCTTACTGCTGCACCATAGACCACCCCTGGGGAACCTGGAAATACTTGAGCTGTCAGTCCCTGTTCTCTGGGGTTCCTGCCTAGTATTGCTTCCTTCCCATCTTGCATGTCCTGGGAGAGCTCACTCAGATGTACATATGCTATGCAACCTTCAGTCCAGGCTCTCACTCGGGCCCAGACAATGGAGTCCCTGACTATGTGCTGCCCATGAGAGGAAATAGGGCACTTTGTGTTCTGTGCATCCTTGGAAGACCCAGGCCCTTGAAGACACTTTATTTCTACTTTCTCACTAATCTCCCTAGCTGTCCCAGGCACACAAGGTACTGATAGGCATGACCCCATGGTTAATGGTCTTGACTTCTCAGAGGGCAACCCCCGCACCCTCCTGCCCACTCTTACCCTCCTCACCCTCCCCCCCAGCCAGCCTGTGCCCAGGCTTTTTGTTCTTGTTGACATTCAGATCTTAGCAGCAGGGTCAGGGGACAGGACCACGCTCCAGGTGTCCCTTGGCTGTAAACGAAGCCCGATCCCGTCAAGAACAAGAGATTGCCTTTCTGCCTAGCAGTGAGAATGGCATTTAAAATTCAATATCAGAAAAGATATTGACGAGATTAAAGGCCTGGAGGAATTGATTTATGAGGAGAGACCCAAGGAATTAAATATGTATAGCCTGGTGTAATAGGATATTAGCTCCGAACACAATTTCATTTCTACGATCCAGGGTTCTGGTATCAGTCATTGGAATGGTGGCATTCTCTCCAAGCTGTGTTCCTCCCCCAGGGGTCAAGTGCCTGAGGCAGAGAGGGAGGCCCCAGGCGTGGTTACTTTCTTACTTTGGCTTAAATTGAAGTGCAGTTTCATCCCCAGATGGGAGCAGGTGACATTTTCAACTAGAATAGATCTTGAGTAGTCTTACCACCCCCTGTGATGAGAAAATTCAAGCTAGTTCAATCCTGTCTTTTTTCCCAAAGAGAAGAGTGAACTTTTCGGGAACTGGGTGGTAAATGATGGTCTTTCCCCTGAGCCAAGTTTCTCTCCTTTGTCAGAAATGCCATTTGATGTGTTTGCCTTTAGGCAAAGCTTTGCTCTTAGGCTGCTCTGATGTGCACTTGATTTCTTACACCTCATGCTTTCACTAGCAATTGGGGATTGGCTGGGGATTCTGAGTTTCAGATGTACCTCAAGCACAGGTGCGCCACAGTCAGGAGGACTCGTGGCTAACATTCTTTAACAGTCTGAAGTCAAAACGGAAACAGGATGGCTGGTTGGAGAGTCCAGAGAGCAGGGAGAATGGGGGGTGAAGGATGGTAGCAAGAGGAAAGGGTTAAAGGACTGTGGCAGGATGAGGAGCTAGCGGAGCTGGCTGAGGTGTGGGCAGATTGCAGTTTGAAAAATGACTAGGGCCAGGCATTGCCACAAAGACCAGATGTTGAAAGTGTTCCTGGGATTGGTTCATCCAGACATAGTCACACCCACATTGCCTTTGGTGGAATTTCCCTTTGTAAGTCCCTGGTCTCATTTCCTGAGGTGATATTCTACTGGCTTTAAAGGCATGCTCCCTGAGGAGGGCATCTGATTTATAGCAGTTATGGAGATGGGATAACATTTGTTAATACTGAGTCAAAAGGGCGAAATCATGTTGAATTTAAATTGATAACCCTCCACGGGTTCAAAGGCTTCCAGGTCTTTGTCATGAATATCCAGTGTCTGTCTTCCAAAAAGAACAAGTTGTGATTCACAATGGATTCCCCTGAGCCCATTCTCCTGACCTGGAATCTTATTCCCCCAGCCTCCTAGATTCCTACGAAAGCAACATTGATTGCAGCTATTATTAAATTATTCATTGCCTTCCTAAATTAATTAGCATCCTTAGGGCCCAGCACCTTAAGGACAGGGTCCTCTGAGCTTTAGTGATACCCAGCCCAGCACTCTGCATATAGGAAGCTCAGAGTTGATCAAAGGAAGGAATGAGTATTAGCAGACTGTTATAGAACTGGACATAGAGCCAAGTACTAAGGAGATGCTGAGGCAAAGGGAAGAGAGTGAGAGAGAGAGAGAGAAAGAGAGTGTGTGTGTGTGTTGGTGTCAAGAATTACCTGACTTAAAAAGAAAGTCTCCTGATCTGCCAGCATCCTAAATTTAGAAAGGACACTGAGTCCTCTACCCCCATGGAAGACATGAAATTGGTATTCTACACCAGGGTCCTCTCTACTTTGTTTGCCAACCACCACTTCTCTTCCCAGCTACTCATTATCCTGCCAAAGATTCCTATGAATGTCAGCTTATAATGCCATGTTCTGGTGTATTTCATATAGGTAAAAGTCTATGACTTTCTTGGAATCTAACGTTATCTAACATTATATAATTTATTAACTGTGTAAAAATTTCACCCTGTTATAAAAATATAGTTTTATATTTAAAACTATAAAAGTATAAGATTTGAGAAAAAGACACAGGAAGGGGTTAAAATTTTTTATCTTTGTGTGTGTGTGTGCGTGTGTGCTCGTGCATGTGCATACTAGGCTCAACCCCAAGGCCTTGTGCCTGCTAGGCAAGTTTCCCCATGAGCCACATCCCCAGCTTGGGGTTACAGTTTTCAAAGGAAAGTTAAATCACCACCTGGGTCACAAGGTATGCACAATGGCACAATGGTATCCTCTCCAGCAGTTCAGCTCATAAGTGGGAGCAATGCGTGCCTAGGTGAAAGTCGTTGCTAGAAGGATTTTAAGTTTGGTATGTCCTGATTTTGATTTGAAATTGATGGTGCAGTGTGGTTGCCAAGGTAGAAGTCACAGTTTGAGGGAAGAAAATTGAGCTGTGCAAGTGGTAGGTTTCTCCCAGACAGTGTGACCTCAGGTACGTGACTCAACCTCTGTGCTTATGATTCTCCCATCTGTAAAAATGGAAATGTGACCTCACTTATTCTGGGGCTCCAAATAACATTTGTAATGCACTTTGAATTTGTCAGAAGGAAAGACCCATTACACATCGAAGTCTGCATCCCCAGAGAGCATTACAAATGATCCTATTAAATCAGTCACCTGGAAATACCAAGATGTGTCAGGTATGGCATTTATTTACCTGTTTATTGTCCGCCAGAGTGTTTCCACTTGATTGGCATATGGATAATTGTCTAATTGGAACACACTCAGTTGTAACCATCAAAGAATGTAATCGTGCATCTGTTTAATGCCATACTCTCAAATGTTAAATTAAAATTATGCTTCAGTCAGCCAATCCAGCCAGGAAACACTTCTGATTAAGTTCTTGCTGCTTGTAAACTTCTGTAATTGAGACACGTTGGTACTTAAAAATTCAAACCAGAAAGAATATTATGCAATCTCATTGATTTCAATGAAAAGGACCAGAAAGGTTAACTTAAATTATTTGATTGTGAATTACCTCACTGTTTTTATAGGGTATATTAGTCAAATGAAGAACAGCAGCTTCAAATCACCACTGTTTTGAATATATAAACATCAGATTCATGAGTTTATATTTTGTAACAAAAGAAAGCATTAATTTTGTAGAACACAGAAAACAGTCTAAGGGTATTGATTTTATTTTCTCCTCTACTGGTAGTTTTGTTCTCTTTTTGGTGGGTTATGGTGAATGAATTACATAACTAAACTCATTGAAATTTTTAAGAAATATTCCTCTTCAGATTAAAGAGGATATCTGGAACTACCACAGTAATGAATCAGAATGTCTTTTTTTTTTTAATAGAGAAGAACAGTGAGAGAGAGAAAGAGAGAGAATCAATTTTTATTGAGTTTTTCACATGGCTTTCATTGCTCTGACTCTTAGTTGTGTACATGGTGCTGGGGTTTGAACCCATGTACTTGCACATGTCGGGCAAGCACTGTAACCGCTGAGCCACCACTCCAGCCCCGGAATCAGAATGTCTTTAATGAAGCTTCTGTTTTCCTTTGAAAGCTTTATGTATCCATATGTTTAGAACAATAAATTACCCAGGGATAGAACCTCACGTAGTTTTGTTGTTGTTCGCTAAATTATGATTTAATCCCATAGAAACTGGAAAACCATGCGCTACCAACCATGTGTTGGATATGTATAAATTATTTACCTTCCCATTGGTGGACATCTACTTGGGGAGATAGACAGGAAATGTGACATGCTACACACAGCAGGTCCTTTCAGAGCATAGAAGGTAGATTACTGACTGTGCTTGGGTGGTTAGAGGGCATCTTCACTGAGGAAAAGCCCAAAGTTATTGTGTGTAATTGGGTATGTTCTGCCCCTGGATGGGCTGGATGAGGGAGTGAGAATGGACCAAGGCCCTACCTACTCCACAGCCCGAGCATGCGCCCTGGTGGGCAATTGTGTGTACATAGAAGATGGGCTCTTCTCAGTTGCAGAAAAATGATGTGGAGGGTATGACTTGAGGATTGAGTCAGAATCTGCCTGGCAGAATGCTGGGCAGTCAGCTTGTCACAAGTCTTGGAAAGGCCTGATAAGTCTGGGGAAGAGAAGAATGAGAATGAGAAGTTCAGTGGTTTGGATGTTGTCTCTAGCAGTACAGGAATGAGCTCACTGTGTTTTTAAGCATTGAGACACTTTAATTCCGGGGTTGTCTGTGGTGAATGTTGGGAGACAGGCAGAATCCAGGGAAGGGATGCCATAAATGTGACAGCGAGGATGGAAGGAGAAAGGGTGAGGAATAGGCAGTGGCTTGTGAGTGGTGAAGGGGTGACTTCAGAGGCCTCACTGGATCCCAGGGGAGAGAGTTCAGGTATGTGAGGGGCAGGGAGAGTGTGTTGACAGGCTTGGTTTGAAGCAGTCTGCTGAGGGTCTGGTGGGTAGTAAGAGAGGCAGGAGCTATAGTGTGAGCTCTGCAGTGCCAGCTGAAGCCCAGGGCATGAATAGGATCACTGAAGAGAGCATGTGATGAAAAAAAGCCCCGCCACACAAATTGGCAATTAGAAAGGCATTGGTGATGCTGTTGAGAACAGTTAAGTAGAGAGCCTGGCTGGAGGCCATGCTGCAGCAGACTGAGGATTAGATGAGCACTGAAGGAGACGGAGGTTCTCATCCCTGCTTATGCATTAGTGTCATCTGGGAAGGCTTTAGAAAAATAGTTGATGCTTGTATCCCACCTTCAGATATTCAGTTAATTGAACCTCTCAGATAATGTTAGTGGATAACCAGAATCAAGGACCACTTGCCTAGACTACTTTTTTTTTTTCGAGAGAGAGGGACAGTGAGAGAGAGAGAGAATCAATTTTATTTAGTTTTTTATGTGGCTTTCGTTGCCCCAACACTTTGTTGTGTACATGGTGCTGGGATTCGAACCCATGTCCTTGCGCATACCAGGCAAACGCCATAATTCACTGAGCCACCCCTCAATACTCCCCTTGACTATTCTTTTAAGAAGTATAAATTAAAAAACCCCAAAGCTTGCAAGCAAGCACATAATAAGAAGCTTATAATGAAAGGGGATATGAGAAGAATAGAAAGTTTTTGAAAGATGAAGAATCTTTATATTCTAATACTAGCAAAAATGGGAAAGCTGAACAAAGTCTTGCTGTGGCTGGTCTTGCATAACACTGGCCAGTAAGGACACTGTGGATACCTTGCCTCCTGATGGCAGACACACTGCTGGGTGTGTGTCTCGGGAACAGTCTCCCACGGGACCTAAGAATGTGCACCAGCATGTTCCATAGCAGCTTCGTGTGAAGTGGGGAGAACTGGAGGCAACCTGAGAGTCCTTCACAGGGACAGTGAATTAGGAAAATATGGGTCATGGTTCTCATTAGATTAGATCTGTAAAATATGAACATGGATGGATCCTAAAAACACGATGCTGACTAACATCACGGTAAACAATTAAGAAGCATGGCAAATCCCATAAAATACATGCAAGAGAAGAACAAAGTATATATAAATAATAAAAATATATTCAAGTAAAAATCTAGATGTTAGAAACCAGTAAAGCAATTGCCTACACGAGTGATGATGAGAAAGGACACTTTCTTTTCTTTTTTTACTTTTTCAGAGATAGGCAGTGAGGGGGAGAGAGAGAGAGAATCAGTTTTAGTTTTTCATGTGGCCTTCATTGCTCCAACCCTTTTTTGTGTACGTGGTGGTAAGATTTGAACCCACATCCTTGCACATGCCAGGCAAGCTCCGTAACCTCTGAGCCACTGCTCCAGCCCTGAGGATACCTTGTTTTAAAAGTGTGAATCCAAGGAAGAATGAGAGGATGGAAGCTGAAAGAGCAAGTGGGGGTGGGGAGTGTCTGTTCCAACACGATGCAGAGTTGTGGATGCAGTGGAGGACTCCAGTGGATTTGTGTCCCAGTAGCACTCTTTTCTTTGTCTTTTCCTTAACCTTAAGTTCCTTGGTTTTTTGTCTCATTACTAAAGTAGTACATGCTCATTATGGATATACCAAGAAACCAACAAGCAAAACTAAAAGATCCAATCACTACTCTCACCCAGAGGCAGTGTCAGGATCCTTTTTTATGAACATGTTGCCAAATTAAATGGAAGTCTTCTTGTAACCTGAAGTGTTGTGAATTGCTTCTGTGTCCAGAGTTTGTGTAACTTCATTTTTAATAGCTGCCTGGTGTTCCATTGTACAGACAAGTAGACAGAAATGTAGTGATCCCCCATCACTGGACATCAGCAATTTCTAAATTTTGCCTCCTGAAGCTCTGCTGTGCCTACCTTTAAAGACAATTTCTGATCCTTCATTTACCGCATTTTAAAAGGAGGATTAAAGATTGATTTATAAACTTTCTATCAAAATGTAAAAATTCATTCAGCATCACCTAAAGTCAGAGCACCAGACCCTCTTGGGACCGTTCTGGGGTCAGTCATGAATAAGAATGAAGGAGCAGGGTCCTCTCCACTGCTGAGACATGGTTATTGTGGCTGTTTGTCACTGCTGCCGGACAACAGGAGCTCCCTAGTTTCTGCACCTTAACCTTTGATGCATGACTTAAATCACAGACTGTTAAGGGAGCCGCCATGGGATGTGTGATCACCTCATGTGATGGTGGTATGGACGCGGGGTGGGGTAGACTAGAAGGTACTGAGCTTTTGGGAAATTACAAATCATTGTTTATGTCAAAGAAACCAAAGTATGTTACTGAATCTGTACGTAGTACTAAAGTAACAAAAGTGCCAGCAAGTCCCAGGGAAAGTCCAGTGTGTCTTTTGAGTACTTCCCACTCCCCAGGATCCCCAAACCCAGTAGTTTTGAAAATTTAATTTAATCCTTCCACTTGGTCAGCTTAAGGACAAGACATCCAGGGCCAGTGCTTCCTCTGGTTCTTACAGTTAGGAACTGGCCAGGCAGCTCTGCAGCCAGCTTGTCAAGGCTGTGAGGAAGCAGCCTGGATGTCAAGACAGGTCCCTGTGTGGCAGGATACACCAACACCTTCACATCATCAGTGCAGCTCTGGTGATGTATGGCAGCAGGGAACATGCTCTTCTGTCTTTTTAAGTGGGTCCTTTGTTGTCGAGGAGCTTTGAACAGACATAGCTGTTTCCAGGGCCAGTTTTTGGAAGCTCTTGAATGTGTTCTCCAGCCTGTGTGTATTTTAACATGGACTCATGTCCCAGAGAGTCAGTGCAGGACAGCCTCAGGCTTTGGAAGTCAAGGTAAGCCTGCACATGAGTTACAGTTGATAGGGCAAGGAGAGCTCAAGGCTTACAAAAATCCCTTCAGTGGCCTGCTTAAAAATAGCAGTGTAGGCCATAGCTTAGTGTTTTGACAGCTTATATCAGCAGTTTTCTCGGCTGATATATTGATTGCAGTTTGGACTTCAGTCCTGCTGATCTAATAAAACATCTCCGTCATAACAGAGAAAAGAAAAGGATCTTTTTGGTCCCTGCCACTTGGTAAAATAGCTCTACGGAGCTACTGTGAACCTAGCTGTACTGTTTTATATAAAAGGAAGTAAAATCGGACCAGTTAACTGATTATGTTCTAATTATTTTTTAGTTTCTTTATCCATCAGCATGTTGCTTATTTAACACTATTCCGCACATTTTTACAAATATGCATTTGTTTAGAGAAATACAATGGTACCTTCACAAATTCTAAAACATTTCATGCATCAGCATCACAAGCAGCCTAATAGCACATCCAAGACAGCTGTGCTCCTGACGTTAAGTGGGGGAGACGCATGCACAAAAAGGCAGCCGATATCTAAGGTGTATACGAAGTCCCTCGTCATTTTGAGGATATTTTGAGAATCTTGCATTCACCTGGCCTTCCATTCTAATAATCCTAAATATGCTTTCACTTTGCAGCAATTGCTGACTATCCAGGAGGAGTTAAACAACAAAAAGTCAGAACTGGAACAAGCAAAGGAAGAGCAGTCCCACACGCAAGCATTGCTAAAAGTCCTCCAGGAGCAAGTAAGTGAACAATAAGATGCTCTGATTGACAAGTCATGTTAAACATGCCAGGCGCACACACCCCAGCACATCACCCACACAGTCATGACTGAGGTCATCTGCAGAGTAATTTGCCTGTACCTCGTCAAACCTACTAGCAGCTTTGCTATGTGGAATTTATGTTACTCTAAACTTCTCTGTCCTCACCCTGCATCAACATAGTCTCCCCAAGCTTACCCTCATTGTGTGAATGTTGCTTCCAACAGACAAGTGAATTTTGATAAAATTTTTGAATATTGGCAGTGCAAATATATTTCAAAGTAAGGTCTTTTTAAATGGCTTTCCTCTTTAGTCTAATGGTGAAGAAAATGAGTTTAGCATAATCCATAATGCTTCTGCAGATTTATGAGTCAGGAAAACTCAATCCTAACAACATTAAAAATGTCTCTTCCCTGTGCATCAGGGCACTTATCTGACCATGGCAAGCAACAAACCTTTCATATGAAGTTTGTAAATCTGATCATTTCATTCTGGCTTTCCTTGATACAGAAGTGTGACCTGACATTGATAGGTGGATGGAAAATATTGTCTTACAGCAGGGTAAGATGGATCACTCCACAGGCAGCAGAGTGAAATATAAGCCTCGCTGTCTGTACTGGAGGAGCCAGGAGAGTCCTTGAGATGCTTTCTGATTTCTGGCCTTCGCTTGCTGCCAGTGGTGTAATGATTGGTAATTAGAGGAGGGGAAGAAACGCAGACAGTAACCTCTTCTCTCTGTGGTCAAGTGTAGGTTGTTTAAAATTTTTCATTCACTCACGGTAGTTTATGAGAAGGTCATTTATTTTAGAATATATGAAGTAGAGAGAGTATGGACCTAGTCCCCTGAATTCAGTCACTATAAAGTGATTTTTATTTTTCAGTGATTTGGGGAATATAAATATACACATATATATGTATATTTATATATTTTTAGTTATTTTCCCCTGAAAGTATAAGTGACCAGTGATAAGAAAGCAAAGATATAAGATAGTTTATAAACTTTTATAGCTTTGGAGGAAAATGTTTTATAAAAGTAATGGTTATCTTTATTTGAATAATAGAGAATCAAAAACTTATACTGAGGCTAAATCTTTGTATGATTCCAAATATGTTAGGTTGAACTGAAAACTCTAATTGACTAAATTCACAATGATCTACTATCTGGGAGACCCAAAATCACTCTCCACTGCACCTTGATATCACTGTAAGGCCCCAGCAAAGTGGGGCAGATTTGGTCCAAGTTTGCTTGTGGTCAGAGAGACATAGCTTTAGTCTTCCATTGTTTTCTACTCTCTCTCCTGATTTTTTAAAGATAGCTTTAACTGGGATGGGGAGGGGTGCATTTCTCTTTTTTTCTAAATGACTCACATCCTTTATTTTGATTTGAAGTCTAAACCTGTTATGAAAATGGATTCTGGGTTGTACAGAAAGTATTGTTGTATTTCAGAAACAGTGAAGTGCATACCCAGGCATTGGTGGAACACTTGCCAAGACTTAAATTTAAAGAAAGGAGAAAGTTAAGAGGGTTCAAAACAACTAAAAACGTTAAAGACCTAGAAAATTCAACTAAGAAGTGTTTTTATATCTGCAGTATTAATTTAAAGTGGAAGCCCCTTTTCAAGCAAAGTCACCAAGAATACCTAAATTTAAGGAGCCACTGAGACACAGCAGCCCAAAGCATTTGACTGTTAATTGCCAATACCAAGATATTTGCCTGAGAGCCCCTTGCCTACTGCCGCTTATCCTTGCAGAAGGTGGTACGCAATGTACATGGAATCTCCCTGCAGCCAGCCAGTCACCCACAAGCTAAAAAACACACCCCCACTTCCCCAGCGTTGCCTCGTGAGGCTTGCTTTGGATTTATGTATAGTAACTGCACGTGTAAACCCTTTTTCAGTGCAAGCTTAGATGTGGCCTTAACAGTGGAGACACACACACACACACACACACAGATATACACCACTCTGAAGGTTGGATTTGCTACATGATGCAACTGCCACTTGCTGGGAATCCAGAGCAAAAAACCAAGGTCTCAAGGGCAGACCTTCCCACTGCTGGTTGCACACCCTTCAGGAAAAGCCTTATGCTTTGGACCTTCAGGCTGGCTGAAATGCAGCTTCGCTCGGTCTCGCCAGCCCCACAGACTCCTGCCTTTCATCTCCTTGACAGTGATAGGCACTTCCTACACCATCAGATAAAATATTAAACCCCAGCAGGGAGAGAGGAGTAGCTGGAGGAGGGAACAGGGAGTAGCCCATGAAGGTGAAGCAGGGGCCCTGGTGCTTAAGCTATAAGGAAAGACATCTGCAGGGGAGGAGCTGCCTGTCTAATAAGTTCTGAGTGAAGAGAGCAAGGGAGTGAACAATAGCAGTGGGCAGGGGGTCAGAGGAGAGAGAGAGAGGGGATAGAAAAGGAGAGCAGATGGAGGATGACATGGACTAGGGAGAAAGAAATTTATTTAAAAGGAGGAGGCCAACTGTCATGTTTATCCAGGAAAATAAACATACAGAAGGTAGAAAGGACTTTAACAAATAGCCCTTTACTTCTGCTACAGAACAGAACCACCCCCTAAGCAATCCCACTCCAACTCATAAAAACACAAGTTAGGGGCCAAAGGTGGGATGAGCAGAGGCGTGTTGAAGAGGAAGATGATGAGGAAACCTTAAGCTAGAAGCGCTAGTTTTTGTGTACTACAGGATGAGATAGCACTCCTATCAGTACGGTGCACCGTTTCTATTCATACATGTCATACATGGCCTGCACTTGTGTTTGTTATACATAAAACCATCCATGGCATAGCCTGAAAGAAGAGTGGGCATTTTTTTCCCCTTAAGTCAGTTGATGCGACAATAAAAACCAAAGAGCCTTGGCGCCATAATCAGCTACCTCATCCTCAAATTCTGCTTGTCTGATTCTTCATGTCACTTTGGCAAAACCCCTGTTTTGGCATGGAGGTGGTGCAGCTTTCTTGCTGAGAATTTAAGATTGCCTTGAAAACAAAAACTAAAGATGCCTTCATTTTAATATGCACAAATAGCCAGAAAGAACCAGTGTTCTCAATCAAACACATTGGTGGCATATGCAAATTTAATTTCTTTCAAATCTTAAGTATTTATTTCCCACCAGGAGGAAGCGCTGGCAAACAGTTGCAAGGCTGGCTCACCCATTCCCTGTGCTCTCTGCCTCCAAAAGTCCGATTTGAGTCAAAATAGGATAAAATGCCAATTACAGGTTTCCTGAAATCTCCTGATAACTGATCACTCGGAAGCCTTCTGAGAGAGAGAGGAGTATTTTCAAATGTTCACAGTTAAAAATCTCATTTAAGAAATAGCTTTTCTTTGAATGCTCCAGTGGCCAAGGAAATGTCTTCCCAATTCTTCTCTACAAAAAGAAGCAAACTGTCTTCTCCTTTTAGGCCTCCAGAGGCAATGTCAGTCATTCAAACATGTTCTCGAGGAGGACATACACAGCTGCATTGCAGCATGTTCAGATGACTGAAAAATCCATCATTCGCAAATAATCGTTAGTACAACATCATTTAGCTGGTGGCAACTTGCAAACACTGCAGGGTTTAAATTAATAGCAACCCAACTAGGAAATGAAATCATTTATTATTCGTAAGAACCAATCTTATACATTTTATGCCTATGGAACTGCTTTCTAATCTTATTATTTAAAAAATAATGACCAAGACCCATTTACTTTTTTGCCAGCCCTCAAGCTTCGTAAAATACTGGTCTCAAACTGGTTTCTATAAGACTCATTAGAATTATGTGCCCCATCTGTTTCTCCTCATCGGAAGTTTTATACAGTACAACCTCAGATAAATCAGAGTTAACTAGATGATATATACACTTAACAGATACAAGATATGCTTGCATATTCATTATTTGTTTTTCTTTAAAATTTGCAGTTAAAAGGTACCAAGGAATTGGTTGAGACCAACGGCCACAGTCATGAAGATGCAAATGTAGGTACCCAAATTTGGTATTTGGTCTTTTCACTAGATGTCATTTGAACCCATCCAATATGTTCTTTTATTTGTAGCATAAAGAAATCAGAAGGTCTGCCTCTCGGTAGCTTAAAATTATTATACAGGTTTTGGCAATGAAATGTGGAGGATAGGCACTGCTGTTGTTAGCTTAGTTTACCAATGTCCGTTTAAAAGTACTTGAGCTAATCCCCACCATCAAAAATTCTAATCTCTCTGAATTTGTTTGAGCCCTTCGTATTTCCAAAGCTCTAAAGTAATGATGTGTGGGGAGGGAAAATGGGATGTGTCTCAACAGAGTAATAAGCTGTGTATTGCATGTATGGTTATTAAGTGTGGCTGCCAGTGAAGATGGTAATTAAATGATTGGCATGCTGAAGAGGTCTCAGAACTTCCCACTTCTCCCAGAATAACCCTTTAAATTGAACTTCTGTTTATGACTCAAAACAATAACAGGACGCTTCCATCTTTTTGATAGAGCATGAGGTACAATGGTATGCTCTTCCAGCTAGCCCCGCAACTTTCTTTCTTAGTGTTCCCTGAATATGTATTGGCTAGAGAGGAGACTAGTGTTCTTCATACCTTGGAAGCTTTCTAATCTCAAATGGAGTATTACACCTTGCCTTGAAGATCATCATTTCTCCACATGCTTGGTGGTTTTGTTTTGTTTTTTTTTCCAGATCTTTCTGTTATCTGTATATATTTGATTAGCCTCGTCACAGGAAATGCTTACTAAGCGTTTCTTTTCACATAACGCAGAATCAGACATGGTAATGAATTCCTAATTAAGCTAGAGCTAGGAGAAATCATATATTTCATGTTCACTCTTGTTTTAATTATATACAGCAGAGAGCCTAATAACCAGAGTGCCAAAGAACCCCTCTTTGTAAGTGCTATTCTGGCCCAATGGATGTATACTGTAGGGTGCTTAGTGAGGACCACTGTGCTCATGGTCCCCTACTGAGTTCCAGGGACAGGGAGTCCAAAGAGGCATAAGGGGTGTCATCTGCCCTCTAGGAACTTACTCTCCAGCTGAGGCATCAAGGAACACTTGGTGATATATAGGAGGTGACGTGTCCAGGAAGGTGAGGCTCCTGGGACAGGGTGTGGTTTGAAATCCAGTCTTTGCTCCTTATTAATTGCATCATCTTGCCAATTAACCTCTGAGCTCCCTTTTCCTCGTTTGTAAAATCTTGGATGATGTTTAATGAACTAAGGCCTAAATGAGCGAAAGTCTCAAGGTTTTATTATTGTCTCTTTACACTGGAAAATCAAAAGCTTCCTCAGTCTGTGGGATCTGGGCTGGTCTGGGTTTGACTCACAAGTGACAGAATAGCAGGTGGCAGGTAGAACCTGTTCATGCGGCACTCCCTGTACCTGTTCACACGGCAGTCAGTCCCCGTACCTGTTCATGCGGCACTCCCCATACCTGTTCATGTGACACTCCCCGTACCTGTTCACGTGGCACTCCCCATCGGCAGTGTTGTCACCTTTGTAGATTTGCCTTTCTACTGCCACAGGTCTTCACCCCTCCCTTCTCTAGGACCCTGTGTTCCAGGAACACCCTGCTGCCATATTCACAGCCCAGACTTTCATATCCACTCTACTCAGGGCCAGTCCCTCTGTGCCTTCCATGGAAGCTGCTATCTAACCCAGTAACCCAGACAAAGGGGCAGCATCAGTTTCTTCATCTGTAAAATGGGGATATTTCCTGCCTTTCCTTCCTTAGGGCTTCTTGTGAGGAGAAAATGAGATAACGGATGAGGCAATGCTTTGTCATTGTGAGGTTCTGAGAAAGAAGTTATGATTATAAACTGAGGGACTGGTTGAGTTAAATTAGATGATTCAGGTAAAGATAGACCTACCATAATATCAGACCCATTTGAGAAATGTTGAACATCATTTATTATTAAATAATAAGTGTAAAGGAAAGGGAAATCATCTTTAAGATCTTTATTCTAGAGGAAAGTTTCCAGATTTTAATACTTTTCTAGGGTCTATGAAGTAAACTTTGCAATCATCTCAGTGAAATAACCACCAAGAGGTGGGTTCCAGCCCGGGATGGGGAGGAGTGGCACCTGACCAAATTAAGTGGCAGAGCCTGATCATCCTTGCTGGTCACTGTTGGTGTCTCTGCCCCGCCGGGCTAATTTTTCTGCCTAGATGGTAAAGGGTTCCCAGTAGGTGGATTGTGCACTTGTCCTTCTCTATGTCTGTAATTCTTCTCCTTTTGGAAATTTCCCTAGTACCTCCCTAGGATTATGTGAAGCCAAGAAATAAAAAAAAAAATCAGTTATTTAGGTCACTCATCAGAGGCTGTAGCAAAATATTTTGTGAAGATGTTTTCAGATGTCTGAAATGAAGGCTCCAATTTTGTCCAGAGTTTCCACCGGCCCTGTGGTGGTTGGAAAAAAACAAGGCTTTCAAACCAGACAATGGGGTGCATTCCATTTGATCACTGAATAGCCATTTGACCCCGTCTGGACTTCACCTTCCTCATTTGTAAAGTGTTAAGGGAACCATGGGCCTGAACACCTGGCCTGGAGTGAGTCCCAACTGGTGTCGATTCCCTGTTCATGCCTCCATGGTATTTAAAGTAGCAAGCAGGATGAATTTTAATGCAGCTCATGAGGTTTAAAGCCTCTGGCCCAAAGGCTGTTTACTAAGACATATGGATTTTTTTTACAATAATTATTCACATCTAGAGGCAGGAATTTCACACATTATCATTTATTAATAATAATTAAATAGTGGACTGGTGCCAACTGAGCTGGTTATTCTTGTGAAAGTTGACAGTTGCTTTTTAAAAATGGTATATCTTATTTCTTTAAAAAAAAGTATATTTGAGGCTTGCATATTACAGAAAAACTACAGAGGCAAAGAAAAATAATTCAGTATATTGTCACTCAGAGAGAGATAACCACTAATCACATCTCATTTTAGGGTTTCCCCTCTGGTCATAAATGTGTACACGATGAGAAAAATCTATAAATAAATGAATAAATGTTATTGTATCATCTTTTATTTTGTACCCTTTTGATTTCTTACTATGTTATAAATATTTTTCTTGCCACCAAAGCTTCCTCAAAGAAGTGATTCTTTTTTTCCTTTCTTTCTTCTTTTTTTTTTTTAAGAGAGAGGGACAGTAAGAAAGAACCGATTTTATTTAGGTGCTTTCGTTGCTCCGAGAGTTCTTTGTGTACATGATGTTGGGGTTTGAACCCGCGTCCTTGCACATGCCAGGCATGCGCCATAACCCCTGAGCCGCTGCTCCAGCCCCAAAGACGTAATTCAAAATGGCTGTATAATGTAGATATGAAATAATGGAACCATGTGCCTATGTGTAAGGCATTTAAGTCCTCATCTTTTGCTGTTATATATAATGCCGTAATTAGCATGCCCTTAATTCTTGGTTGCCTCTCATATTTCTTTCTGGGGCATTCTGTGTATTAATAGCTGTGTCAGTAGTTCTGGCCGAGCTTCAGACTCCTGGAATTGTTTGGCATTTGGAATGTTAGTGTGGCACCTGTACTTTTATGATACTGAAGTGATCCACTAAAGGGTATGTTAAGTCTTGCAGTTTTTACTTGTTCTCCAGTCAGTGTGTTGCTATTACTTCTCTATTATTTTTGCATTTTAATGAGCATCGCTGAATCTGACCAATATCTGGTCCCGCATTCTTGAGGTCTCAAAATAGATACACCCTTAAAGAGCACCCACTTCCACATCACAAGACCTCCTGTTAGGTCATGCCCAGGAGGGAAGTGTTCTAAGACTAGTTTAAAACACTTACTGCCAGAATCCGAAGCCAACGGCAGAGGCCTTATTCTCCAAAAGGATTTGCACAGTTCAGGCACACACTTGCTCACTTGCTGATTGCCAGTAGTTTTTAATTCTTATCTAGAACTAAATATATTAATAATAGGTGAGCAGTCCAACTGTTTACATACCCATATTTAAAATTAGCCTTCGGCATGGCTCCCTTAGGTACTTCAGTTATTCTAGACCCCAGTTTCTTTCCTAGAAAGTAAATCTATAAATTTCCCTCTGAATTCTATCTAGAGCTGTTTACTAATCCTGAGGACTCCCAGATAACTAGACTGGTCCCTGGCCATTATGTTTAATAGACATCAAAATCTTAAATTAAAAAAAAAATCTGTCTTCATCTTTTTTGACAACCTTCCCGGCACCACTATCCATGACCCTGATTTGCATGTTAAGAGAGCAAATGGAGCAGGAGAGAGAGGGAAGAAATGCCACTGCAGGTAGGAGGTATGAAAGAAAGCTTCAGCTGAGCCTGCAGTGCACAGAAGCCCTTGTCTAAAAGGTTTCCACGCACACCGCTCCTGCACCCATGTTGCTGGTGTAGGAAAGCTGCCACCCCACATTGCTCCATTTACAGGGTTTAAGCTCCCACACAGTGGGGGGTAGGTAAAGAAATCATTTGCAATCTGTAAGAGGTGTAATGGGTGACACCGGATGGTTTCCACTGTCAAACAGAACACCCTTCCCACCCGGCAATAAAACAAAAGCACAAAAGGAAAAAGACTTCTCAGTAAGAAGGTAAATCCTCAGAGCTGTCTTTAAATCTGCCAAAGCAAAGGTGTTAGGAGTGGGTGGAAGATACTGTGCGAGGAACGTTCTTCAAGTTTAGCACAGCATGGCTGAAAGCTGCCGTTAGCCACGTGTTTTAATGATGTATATGAGCGCGCCTCGGCACGTGCCCTTTGCCCAGTTTCAGAGTGTGCCTTTCATCCCTCAGTCAGAAGGCAAGAGATAAGAACACATACTGTGTGTTAAATAAGCTGAGACTGAACACTCCAGTGGAAGTGGGGCCCTGTTCTCCAAAGGAAAGAGCAGCTCAGGATCCATCCCTTCTCCCATGACCCCTTGCTGCCTGGCCTGCAGGGCCCCAGTCTTGAACTGGAAGAATAATAGGCAAGACAGTTATGGACAGCCCACTCTCCCGGTGCTCCCCGGCTCTGACAAGTCCCAGAGAGGACTAACCAGCAGATGTCACTTCCTGGGACCTCATGTGCCACAGTCCTTCATTTCCCCGCAATTCTCCTCAGACCCAGCTGTGCAGAACCCACAGTCTGTGTTCCGTCGCTGCTGGCCTTCCTTCTTTACTCATTAAACCCACAGATACTCAGGGAGGCAGCAGAGTGCAGAGGTGAAGAACAGCACTGGGCACTAAGCAGCTTCAATCCTCATTGGCTCTGCCACCTACTGTCCCAGTGACCCTGAGCAATACACCTCCTCTTTTTCCACTTATCACTGAAGGTAAAATCAGCCCACCCTCCTGGCTTTCTGTGAGTGCTGCCTCATGGTGTAGATGTGATCAGTGTGTGTTACATGTTATTACTCAAGCCTTGCACACTGGTACTGGGTTGGTTCTGGAGACCCATTGAGTGAATAACATGTGGCCCATGCCCATCCCCCATGGAGCCAGTTCCCTGTCTTCAGACCAAACTACTTGTCTGGTTTTATTCCATCAGGCCTCTCTGCCTTTGGGTCAATATCACTGTGGCAGTGAGGGGCTCAAGGTAACTCTGGAAGCAAGACCTTTACCGGAAGGGTTGTTTCCCTGGGAGGGGAAGGGGTCTGATGAGAACGGGGCATAATGAATGGTAAATGGGGAGCTTTAAGACCCTCAGAAAATTTAACTAGAAAACCGTTAGTCACTACCTTCCCATCTATAGATGCCTGAAGTCAAGAAGGTGGACTAACATTCGTTCACCCTGTAATATCTGCTTCTGTTCACGTGACAAATGCTCACACCTAGAATTAGCCTCTGCCTCCAGACACAGCTCCTGTAACATCATGGATTTCCTTCCTTTCCACCCTCTCCACCCCGCCTTGCCCCACACAGCTGACTTCTTCCAGCTGCTTTCGAAGTTTTCTGCTGTTTTTGTGAGACCAGTAATTCCTCCCAAAAACACCCACACATGACCCAAGCCAGCACCATAGAGAAGGCTGGTAAATAGGAGGGACCCTGTTGGTACGTCCCCCTCCCAGCACATGGATCGCTGCGGGAGGGATGAGAGGGGCACTGCTGTCAGGCAGGGCAGAGCTGGCTCCCTGGGGAGAGCCCTTCCAGCCAGCTCTCAAGAGAAGCCTCCTGCCCAGTCACCCACTGCCAGCGGACAGCAACACTGGGGTTTGGCCTTTCTGGCAGGATAGGAAGTGGTGTACCTCCTGGGCTGAGAATGGATCTGGGGCATGTAACAGGATTACCTCATGTTTGATGATAGTGACCAGTTTAGTTTAGAAGAATGAAAATACCTTCTTTCCCCAGTCCAGGTTAGAAAAAAACAGGGAGGGAAATATCAATTTCAGCATCATGTGAAAGAGTTGGACATGGGCATGGACACCTATGTGGGTAAAACCAAGCTCTGAACTAAAGTTACCCATTTTGAGGACAGAATGTGCTTCCCCAGAAAGGTTCATGGTCTTCCTTCCTGATAAAGGAGATGCAGCCATTTAGAATGGAAGGTTGACACTTTTATAAATACACATACACATAAATGCACAAATATTTTTATCTTCAAAGTGCTATTTTCTTTTCGGGGGAAACTTGGAAGTGCAGAAAAAATAAATATCTGCAATCTCACCACTCAGAAAGTAATGTTTTCACTTCTCTGTGTTTTCTCCTTTTTTGTCTTTGTACATGTATATTCATTTTTACCAGATTTACGGCATATCATATGGACAATTTTACAGCCTATATTTTTTTCTTTATAAATCATGAGCATTCCCCCATGGTATTAAATATGTTTTCTTAATATGATTTTTAATGACTGCCTAATATCTCATGCTACGGATGTGCTCTAGTTTATTTTATCATCTGTGCTATGAGACTGTAAAATACTATTTGTTTTTGCTGTCTCGGATAGTGTGCAGTGAATGTGCTGTAACAATGTATCGGTTAATTCATCCATCATTTAAGCACTTTATAAATGGAGAAGCTTTTGTGCTTGGTTGGGGTTTAGGGACAGAGGGAAATCTGCTGATTCTTTGAAAAGATTAAAGCTCAGCTCCTACTTGGAAAGTGATGAAATAAATAGCCCATAATAATGTCTGGATATTACCTCAAAGAGGGCATTCTGAGTGCCTCAACGTGAGAGGAAAATAACTCTTGAACACATTTGCACTTTAAAGAGAAAGGAGGACCGTAGATACTTATAAATAATTTAGAAGCCGGTTGCGTGGATGTTGTATTCGGGGTCTTGTGCTGTGAACAACCCGTCAGTCTTCTTCATAGCCTCGGGACTGTAAAGCACATGCTGTGTGTAGCTCCCAGACCGGAGCTGACGGAATCAGGACACCACCCCAGTGAAACGGAATGTCTGACCTTTCCAGAGAGTAAGTGAGGTTGAGAGGAGTGTTTTAAAAAAAACAGCAGACACAAAAATAAGTTCTAACCCCAAATAGAAAATTGAGCTTTCATTTGTAATTACGGCCAAGAAGTTATGTAGAATAAACTCCAGACCATCAACAACAAACACAGTCGTGACAGAAACGCAAGAAATACCATTCTAAAGTCAAATAAACCTCAAGGGCTCAATCACAGCACTCCTGCCGCTCGTGAGATACCGCTTAACACCAGCTGATACCCTGACCAGAACTGAGTGGAGGATGGCGTAGTAGTACTTGTGAACAGGGAGAGGAGCCCAAAAGGTGAACAGAAGCAGATTTCTCTAGTGCCTCATGGAGACATCGGGGCTGCCTTTACTCCAGCACCTTCAGTCCTCTGGCACAGTGCCAGCACCAGTGGCCTAAAATAGCAGAGGGAAAGATGAGCAATCAATCGGTGGACCTCACTTTTTTTTAGCTTTGTATGTTACTCGGGAGACATAGGGATTCCTAGAAGTCTCTCTTTATTACTTAGAATATTAAATGCTCTTTAGTGATTTCGATACCACTTAGTTTCTGCTAACGACAGAAAACCAGGAAAAGCGAGGTGTGAAATGTACCAGTCATGCTGAGGCTGGTGCCAGTGCCACTCACCACCCTGACGGGAAGTTTCCTGTCACATCATTCTCTGCGCCCCCGCCGGGCCTTCTAGATCAGCTCTGGCCAGCAGCAGAGGACCCCCTGCCAACTCTCGCAGTGAATCTGCTTTCACCATAGTTGTGTTTGTGGCTGCAGGAATATCCATCCACACTTCATGAACAGTTGAAGCAAAAGTAAGACTCTTAAATGCAAAGCACAAAGCCCAGATGTCGATCTGCAAATAAAAGTATTGGCGGGCTTCCTAGACAAAACTACACAGTTTGGAATTGGAAATGAACCAATTGCCCACAGCCAAATGAAGTGTGCCCTAACCCTTCCAGCTTGGATGGAGGCTCCCCTCTCCTTCCCCTGTCTTCCCTCCTAGACCAACTGTGATTTTATTGCCACCAGATGCAGTTTGACCTGTCCTCCTCCGTGACCTTCCCTGCCAGCTGGGCATTCTAATCAAACCTCCGAGAAGGTTGCAAACCTCACACCAGTGGCTCTAAATCTCACTTAGGGTACTGCAGATCTTCAGAACCTCAGCAAACTGCACCTCGATGTGAATGAATCCCCTCTGGCTGTTCCTAATTCAGGCAGAGCAAAAGTTGAATTTGGAAGGAGAGTGGCTGTCTAAAAGAAGCATCATCCACATGTTTTGATACATTTTAAAATTATGTACTTTGTAGAGAGACAGTGAAACTTTCCCAGAAAGATGAGTCTGCGATTCTCAGCTGCGTAGGTAGATGTCTAAGCCAGGGAGATCCTCGGTGCCTGTCACCATCTCTTTCAGTAGCAGCATCTTGTAAACATGGGAAGAATCACTGGGAAGATTGCAAGCAGCCCCTTGCCAGGTGTCTGTTCTGAAACCCTGCTGCTAACTCTGAAAAGATTCTTTACCCTTGGTATACTTGATTGATATTTTTCAATTTTTTTTCATTTTGTACCCACTTAGCCCATCAAGAAAGTCATCTATGCCTCAGCCTTCCCAGCCCTGAAATTGCCCTTGCATGAGAAATTTTTGGCTGTGATACACAGCATCACGTCATTTCTCTTATGTCAGCTTCCCCATGAGATTACAGAGTGGCCTTCTCTGTCTGGACAATTTCCAGACTGTTCAGTGTATGCTGATGAGCTACTTATGTTTATGAGACCTGCAGAATCTAATTCACACAGGCAATTCTTTTCCATTCCAACTTTCAGAAAGATGAAACTATGAAAGGTCTGCAAGTGTAAACTACGTATAAAGTCCTACTACCCAAGTCGGTACAATTCCTACACCACACATACACACCACCACACACACACTTAGATGTCATTCACTGATCATTTTATTTGACAGCATTCAAACTCCCCTTGGTAAAAACATAATAACTATTGGCCTGGTATTCTGAATAAATGACTTTAGTCCAACAGTTCAAATTTAGCTAGGTGAACCATTCATTAAAAATTCTAAATAATTAGATTTTTTATTGATAATTCAGCTTCCTCCATCTGTCATGTCATCCTTTTTGCCTGCAATGCAATTTCCACCTGTGTTTAAGCCCAGCTTAATTCCCATTGCTCAGGGCCTTACCCTGATCAGCCCAAACCAATTACCATCTTCTCCACATTCTCACAGTATTTGTCATCTTTCCAACAGTTTTGAACCCCCAGTTAAGATAAGCTTATCCCCAACTCAGGTATAAGTTCTTTGGGGAATATGTATGCATCCCTTACAGAAGCTAACACAGTTAGAAGCCTGTGTGGTCAGGTGCTGATACTCAGTGATGGACGGTGGAACTGCGTGGAATCCAGCAGACTCAGACAGTGCCGTGAATCTGTTTGGCCTGGTTAGGTGAGGCATGCATTAGCATTGAGATGTGTTCAGAAGTTTGTAGACTGAAATTTAGAATTGAGGTGGTAAGGATCACCTTCTCCAGCTTTCTTATTTCACAGAGTGTAACTTAGCAAGTTTTCTTATTTAATCATTTTTTGCATGTGAATCTTATGTCATCCAATGTAATCCCTCTCACCTTTAGTAAGCAACAGAATTAAGATTTTTTTCATTTCTTTTTTTATATTTTATTAAAATGCAAACATGGAAAATTAAATTTTCAGTGAATATTCTAGCACAGTCAGAGATTTTTAAAGCACATAATATCACCCCACCTACTAATGGTTTCTAATTGTGTAGGCCCAGGCTGGGGGTCTGAGAAATTTCATTATTTTAATAAGCACTGATGCATTACCTGTGCAACCAGCCAGTCTGGGGACCACACTTTTAGTAATAGTGCTGCCTACTCTCCAGACTCGGTTAGGTCCCACTCTGGGCTTTACAGCATCTAGAGCCTTCCCTTATCTCAGCTTATATTACACTGAATTTTCACATATTTTATGTGCCTCTCTCGGGACTCTTGCATTCTTTGGGAGCAGGAACCATTATTAATATTATTCATCTTTGCATCTTATTGTCTCACACAAAATCTCCCATTCTAGTAGATATTCAATGAATGATGATTGAAAGAGTGGTGGAAACTTAATGAATTCCAGTCCAACCCTAGAGAAGTTGGGTGTCCCAATGGCTAAATAATACTTTATTTAGTACAAATGTTGAACTTTGTTGCTATTCAATTGCAAAAAGAAAATACACCATTAGTAATTGCTGGACCCATTTTTCCTAACTAATCATGTCAATTTGGAGAATATACAGAAGATTGGTTAACCCATAACTGGCCTCACCTAATCAGCTCTGTCCAGGTCCGTGGGATGAGCAGTGCAGCGTAGCAGGGATGTGCTGTCCGTCAGGAGTGCACAGGGTCACGGTACAGTCCCTGTGCTCCCAGAGCCCGTGTCTGATTAAAAAGACATCGAGGGACAGAAAAGGGAGCTCACCCAAGAGGAGCTGAGGATGGAGTAAAGGATAAGGTGGAGAAGCTGTGATTCCCTGAGAGGTGACGTGAACGCAAGGCAGTGTGGACTGAGGGCCCGGAGTCTGACTGCCTGAGCCCAGTCTTGATGCCACCATTTGCTAGATGTGTGAATTTAAGAGAGCTACTTACATGATTTGTGTCTGTTTTTTATCTGTAAAATAGAGTAATAGTACCAGCACCTGTCATCCACCAAGCCCTCAGTAAGAGCTATTCGTATCATCCTCGTTATGTATAATTTGTGTTTTGCATATAGGACATCAAATTCTGCATCCCTCACACACCATACCCAGCTAACCAGAATGTTTAGTTCTTAGAATATCTAAGGTGTTTGGCAACAGAGAGAATTAGACTTTGGTGTATTGGGAAGGGGACTATTTACTGTTTACTAAGATCTTACTGTATGCCAGACAGGCAATGTGAAATTTGATTTACTTGAATAATAATCAAATGTTTGTCTTTCCCATTTGTCAGATTACATCTCATCTATTCTCATGACCTAATTTACCACTATAAAGGTCAAAAAGCCTCTAAATTTTAATATTATTATTAGTAATGCAAACTCAGCAGGTGAAAATTATGATAGTGAGTGCTTTGTAGCAGAGAAAAATAAGAAATGTCACACTGAGGAATGAACTGAGAAAATAACATGCCAAGAGCACCATAATACAATTAATCTTTACCAGCAATAGAGTCCGTATCATATAAGATAAATCAAGCTAACTAATTTTGGTTAGACAAACATACATTTAAGAAAAAGTATTTTACTTTAGTTTCTTCTATATGCTGCTCCATTTTTATTGGCTAAGGAGATTTTTCATGTCAGTACTTTTTCAGACTATGAAGTGTCTGGACTTGTGTAGATACAGCACTGCAGGTTATATTTTTTACATGTTGAAGAGAAATGTGCAACTGTTTTTTAAATCCAGTATATTTTTTCATTTGGTAAAGTCTACCATGGCACATAGTAAAAGCAAAAATACTACAAGCTGTAGTTTAAATAATCACTAGAACACAAAGGATTTTTTTCTCATTTTTAGACCCTTTTTATTTAATATGACTGTCACAAAACTATACCAAAATAAAGTCATTTAATTTCCAGATTGAGACCACCGTGTAAGCATGCTGTAAACTCTGATAGCCGTAATTGAGCTCTGACCAAGCAGCAGTGATGTTCCTAGTATTTAATGAGAAAGATTAAAACATTTAAATTACTCTTTCCTATCAAAATCTTTGTTCTTTTTGTGAGATATTCTACTTTTTTTTTTTTAAAGAGAGGGACAGTGAGAGAGAGAGAGAGAATCAATTTTATTTAGTTTTCCACATGGCTTCCGTTGCTTGGACACTTAGTTGTGTACGTGGTGCTGGGGTTTGAACTCACATCCTCGCACTTGCCAGGGAAGCGCTGTAACCGCTGAGCCACCGCTGCAGCCCTGAGATATTCAACTTTTTACGTATAATATACATAGGATAATCCTGCTTTTCAAAAAAGAACTAAACAACAATAGCATGCACATACATGAATAGTTTACTTATGTGGAAGGAGGATTACATAAAAATATAAAAGGTAATCATCTGAAATGAATAATGCTTATATCTGTGTAATAGAATTTCAGTTTTTGTTTTAATTTACATTTCATAATTGTTTTCAGTGGATTACATGTAGTTCATATTTGTTTTTTTTTTTTGTTTTTTTTTGTTTTTTTTTTTTTTAAGAGAGAGGGACAGTGAGAGAGAGAAAGAGAGAAACAACTTTATTTAGTTTTTCACATGGCCTTAGTTGCTCCAACACTTAGATGTGTACGTGGTGCTGGGGTTTGAACCCGGGTCCTCGTGCTTGCCAGGCAAGCGCCGAAACCGCTGAGCCACCGCTCCAGCCCCTGTAGTTCATATTTGTAAGGAAAAAATTAGCAGTTACTACCAAGAATGTGAACTAAAGAAATATATTTTGGAAAAGAAAAGTTTATACATTTATAGCTTGCTCTCTTAAAGTGAAGACTGCAATTTAAAACATTGAGAGCATCTCAGAAATAGGTACAACTAAAAATTAACTTCACTCCGAAAGAAATTTTGTTACTTTAAAATAATGCTATAACTAATGCATTTAGGGACAAAAGGGATGTGAAATAATCAAAGTGATCGCAGCGTTCTGTTTTTCGTTCTGTTTGGATTATTCACTCTGCGTATTCCTTGCAGATGTCTTGCACATCACTTCAAACCAAGGGTACTGACAAATCCCTGATTCCAGTCATGTCACCCATGAAGTTTATGTTCTCTGTGTATACAATGACATTAATTTGATGTAATTCAGCAAGCGTTACTGAGGATCCCAGATTTATTCTTCCTAAACTTACTGATGCGACTGTTTAGAGGGCACCATGCTATGCGAGGATGTTGTAGAGAAATGATCATGATGGAGTCACACAAAAAGTCGCAGCAGCACTCTGATTGGGGGTGCTGCTGCTACTTCTGCTGGGACAACAGGTGTGTGCTGGGATCCTGCAGGGGAGGGAAGGAGTCAAAGATGTGCTGGGAAGGGGCACTTCTCGCCCAGTGGTCTCCTGAGCCTGGCTCCCATATTTTCTAGTTGTCTTTCAAATCCAACATTTCTAAAATTACAGCCAGTGCTTCTGATGTCCTGTGTTCTCAGTTTCTGGTATCATCTTTCTGCTCACCATCCAGCCTTGTTTTGATCTTTTTAACTTGTCCATCTTTGGTGAGATTCCCACATGGAATCTGCTCATCCTTCCATCACAGTGCTTCTGTATCCTGCCTTTCTCTCTCTTCCCATCAATAGTTCTGCCCTAATATAACATGCTTGGGGTGTGGCTGGGGCCGCACCGTAGTCCTCTGCTTCTGCCTGGCCAATCTTACTCATGGCTGCAAACTGTTTTCTTACAGTGCACTTTGACCTCAGCCTTCCTCTTCTCACATATTCCAAAACAGAAGAGCAGGTGTACCTGTCATCTTGTTCATTGGCCCTCACACTCTGCCTTGGCAATCTCTTGCTGTCCCACAGACCATAGTTACAAGTCAAATCACACTAGTCCATGGGAAGTCTGTCATCGCCAAACAACAGCAACCAGTCAGACCCTGCTAAAACTGCTCATTGGCCAGGCCGCTGGGTCCATTTTGGTTCCTTGACTGTGAAAACTGCTGTCTACAGGACACCTGGAGCTCCTGCGGACCTGTGAGTGAGCTGGGACTGTAGGTAGCCCTCAGAAGGAGGTTCTGTCCCAGTGCTCTGCAGGTGATCCACATTCATGCATGTTTTTCAGTTGACAAAGATGGCAATGCATGCCGAGAGGGTGGGGCAGTTCTAGAGGCAACTGAGAGCAGTGGTTAAGTCTCTGGAATGAGACAGCATTGGTTCAAGTCCTAAGTCTACCAGTTACAACTTGTGTGACCTTAGGCAAGTCCTTAGCCTGTCTATGGCTTTTTTTCCTCATCTGTAAAATGGAAATGTGAATATCTGACCTCATGGGGTTCTCATAAGGATTGAAGGAGTTTATATTTATAAAGTGCTTATGACACTACCTGCAGAGAGTAAGCCCCACATAAGTGTTTGCTAAATGAGTATAAATGGATGGCCTAAACAGATGGCCACCAACACCTTACCCACACTGAGTTTGGCCTGTATTTTTTAAAGGGTCTTTTTTGTGACCTTTAACCAGGCCCACCTATTTTAATCTTTGCAATTGGAAATCCCAGAAAACACAGTTCTTGGAGTTTTCCAAGAACATTGGGCATGTGTTCTGGGTCCAGCATCTGAACCCTGATGAAGTGGGGCATCTCAAAATGTCTTCTATGGTCACACTAAAGAATCACTGCATCTCAACTGAGGGCAGGACCCCGAATGTCTGCTTTCAAATTCTCAAACACTGATGCCGATGGGCCTCAGAGGCTTGCCTCATGCAGATCCTGAACATCAAAGGCTACTGAAGAGGAACACAGATGGACAAGGGCCCTCAGGACTGGCGCTGCCAAGATTCAGAATCTGGTTAGGTTAGCAAGGCCTTGGGGTTTCTGAGGCACAGAAAATTCCTTAGATTCTGCTCACCCTTGGACATGGATATAGTGTTACTTCCCTTAAACCATGAGAAGTTCTAAAGTTCAGTCATTCTCATTAGCCTTTTCTTACCCATTTGGTTGCTTACTGTTTTCCTATCTTTGCTTTCTTTCCTCTCTAATTCTTGTTGGCATCAGCAGGATAAATATATATTATCTGTACCATATTGGCCTGATTGTGGAGGGAAGCTTCAAGTCAGGGAAAGGGCACAGAGCAGGCATGGGCCTTTGGAGCAGGAAGGCAAGACATGGTAGAGATCATCTGCTTCAAATCTCTTTTTACAAAGAGAAAAATGAAACAAGAGTACACAGCAGGTCAGTGGCAATTAGAACTAGAGTCTTCTGTGTCCAGATCCATCATTTTGTCACTATTTCAGTCTGTTCCATTTATCAGCCACTGGGTGCCTGCTATATGCTAGTAACTGGCTCATGAAAGTGTGAAGGATGTCTCCATTCCCTTTCTCCCACAGTTCTAATCCTGTGAAGAATAGCTTAAAGGTTAATGGAGACTACTACAACACTTAGTGGATTGCTTTTGGAACTTTGCAAAAAATGTGAACTAAGGATAAGAAACCAGCTGATTGGCATGTTGACTATTGTCTGCAGGGCCCCTGATTTCATGAAGTATATGCATAGGGCATATGAGCAAACTGCTAGTGAGAAGTGACATGGTAAACCTGTATCTTGTAGATCCTGTTGATTGTTGCATTCACCTTGCACTACCCCATTGGGGGGCCACTGAGGAAGTCACATGGTGATGGTCTACATTTTTAGGGTATAGGAGGGATATGACTTAATATGTTACTTAATGAAATATTGAACTACTGGCTATCCTTACACATAGCTCTTCAAAATGGTATTTATATGTTTCATTTCTTTTTATTTCTTTTTAAATTATAGGGATAACAGTATAACAAAATATCCACAGAAATTTTTAAAATTAAAAAAAAATTTAAAAAGAGAAAACACTATTTGAACACAGCCACAATTAGCATTTTGATACCCATTTTTACAGTCAAGGTCTTACACAAATTTCTCAGCATGGATTCGGAACTTCAAGCATGTGTTAGGCACCTGTTTTGTATCCAGGCAGTTCCATGAATAATAAGACTAGACAAAGATGGTATCACAACATATTCCTAGACATTTATTGTTTTAAATTTGGTCCTCACAGCTGCCCTGAGCAATGGGCATAGGATATTATGCATGTTTTATATAAGAGAAAGTTAAGGTTTAAAGAAATGTTCTCCAATATATATGTACTGGTGGTGACTGATTTAGAACATGGCTTCCACTTGGCCATGTAGCCTCACTTGCATAGATATGTTCCACACACCAAAGGAATCAGTGGTTTTGTTGAGAAAGCAAACACATGAAAGTCAGTTCTCCCCAAATGCATGATGGTCCACTGCCACATCACTAGCGTAGAAAATGTGTCCCGATGAAGGCTTACAAGAGGCCTGAAACAAATGCCGGGAGTTGTGCTGTGTGAAAATATGAGTGAAAATGGAAAGGAGGAGACAGAAGAGAGCTTTCTAAGGACGTGTCTGGGGATATAGTATAGGACGAGGTTAGGCTCTTTGATAGGCTTGGACCCAAAATGCCAACCGGTGTCTTCTGACCTTTTCTTAATGGGCTGCCAGAAAGCAGCAGAAGTTTAAAACCAGAGATTAACACAAATGAAAGTTGCATTTTATACAGTTGACCTGGTGGTACTGTGTAAGATAGATGGGAGGAGGAAGAGGCCAGAGGCAGAGAAAAAAATAGATGTTCTTGCAGTAGTCAAAGTATGAAGCTAGGAGACATAGAGTACCAGTGGTGGAAATGGGATGGGCCTGAGAGATGTTGCACACAGACCTAATGGGATTCAAATTTAGTGTTATGGTTTGAATGTGAGGTATCCCCAGAAAGCTTGTATGTGATAATATGGAGGCTGAGGTGAAATGATTGGGTTATTGGAGCTTTGATCCAATCATGGAGTTAATCTGCTCATAGGGATTAACTGGAAACTGTGGGCTGGTAGGGTGTGGCTAGGGGAGTGGGTCATTGGTGGCATGCCTTTGGGGCATATATTCTGTATCTGGCATGGAGTGGCTCCGTTCTGCTTCCCGATATGATACTTGAGCTTCCTGCTCCCTGGAGCCATGCCTGCCATGACGTTCAGCCGTACTTAGAGCCCTGAGGAATAGAGCCGGCCTTCTCTGAACATAAACCTCTGAAACTGTGAGCCCCTAAATAAACCTTTTCCTCCTAAAATTGCTCTTGTCAAATCCGTTCATCACAGCAACGAAAAGCTGACTAAAACATTTAGTTAGGTCTTAAAAGCACTTAAAAGACCTGCAAGAATGAATCCAAAGTTTTAGATTTTTTATCCTCACAAGCAGAATAATAATAAAAACAGAAAAGTTAGAAGGCAATGCAATTTGGAGAGCAAGGTGAGTTGAGTTTCAGACGTTTTATTATATTGTTCTATAATAAAATTATAGACCTTTAGGAGAACTACATCATAAGGAACTGAGTTCAAACTTAAATAAGAACATTTCTTTAGATAAAACTTCTTAGAAAAGCACTACATATTGTAAAACAGAAGAAAATGGTAAAGGAATGGTTATTTCAGGTAACTCCTTTCTTGGACCTTTCAGGTCCCATCTGTAGAACTGGTGAGATTCCATGAAGCATTATTCAAAGTTGATTGACTGTCCAGCATCCTCATGTTTAGGCAAGTGATCTAAATCTTAAAGATGTTGAATGATTTGCCCAAGGTCAGCCAGTTGTTTGTGGAAGAGCCAAGACTTAAGCCACCGCCTGTGGCCCCTTCTCTCTTTGAGGTTGAACTGGGCAGTAGTAGATTCAAGCCCAGTCAGTTGACGATAAGGAACAGAAGCTTAAAGAGTTAAATTTGAATCGATGGGAACGAAAAACACTGACTGAAGGGAATAGAGAAGGACTTTGTCAAGGACTAAGTTTGAGTAGTAGTAGAGGAAGAAGGGAAAAACCTCTTCTTTATGGGCAATGGGCCAGCAAAGGAAAGTCAATTACAGCTAATAAAGTTAGGAGAACAAAGACCAGACCCTTGTGTGTAATAAAGTGAAAGAAGCGGTGTGAGGGGCCTGATCTCAGTGATGTCAGATGCAGCCTGGTAAGAGGACTGAGAAAACAAGTATTTGTCAAGAAAGTCACTGGAAATCTTTCAGAGGGTAGGGAACAAGCTGAGATTTCATGTGGCAAGGCAGTGGGTACAGGTGGTGGATACCACATATTCAAGGAGCTGTGAAAGAGGAGGAAAAGCACTGAAGGCCTGAAGGGACCAAGAAAGGGACTTTATACCCTGGGAAAGTTTGTGTCATAGCCTTTGACAGGCTATGCATCCGGGGTGGGAGGGGAATACAGAGAGACCTCTGGGGAATGGTTCAAATCTTTGTCCTACCTTAAGAGTTTTTTTTTTCCAGAGTCAGAGATGAAGGATAAATTATATATCCTCTGATATCCTTGAAAATTCTCTCCCTTAGTCTTCAATATCATGGTCAATCTGTCCCTAGTGTGAGGGGTTGTTCCCAGAAGCATGTAGGCAGCAGCCCCTTGAGGTTTTATCGTGCACTGCCAGCCATCCTGGCCTCATCAGACTTATCCTCATGGATCTTATAACTGAGCATCTCCCTGCAGAGGGGCCAGAGGGGTGTCTGTGCATGTGTTGGGTTTGGTCACAGGAAAGAAACACTGAGCTTGGGAAATCAATCTTTGTTTATATCAAGAGTAACCAAGCCTGCTGTTTGTCCTAGAGGTAGAATCATGGGTGCTTGCTGAAAATGCAAACTTGAGAAGGTGCCCCTTAGTAGAGCTATAGGGCCTTGCTTCTAAGTTCAAAAACCTGTACATCCTACTTCCTCACAGATCTTGCCATAAACACCTGAAGTTCAAAATTTCTAAAACTGAGCACCCCATCACCCATACTTGCTTATTCCTATGTTTCCCTACTCTCACTGTTCTCATCCACCAATTCACCAGATTTTTAAAAACTTCTACCTCTTGCATATTTGTTCTGTTTGCACTCTGCACACAGACTTGATTTGACCCTCATTATCAAAAGTAAAAACGACTAGACTATTACTGTAGGCTGCATCCTCTCATGCCTGACTCCACTTTCATTGTTTCCAAACCAATGTCCCAAAATATAGAGTTGTTCACATAGCTCCTCTGCTGAAAAAATACTTTGTAAGGCTTCCAAATTTAATCTAAACTCCTCACTATGAGCTACCTGCTTCTCTGGCTTCATTCACTGACTTTACTTTCTATAGGCCTTTTAGAAGAATTGTTTTCTGGCCTCTGAGTAAGCAAGTACTTCTTGTCACATGGGACTCAGTATCCCTAAACACTTGGAATTCCTTGGCAGATTCTAATCATGTGATATATGTATATGGCATAAATATTTTTGAGCAACTGGAAATAAAAACAGGTGTGGCTTAAATGCAGCAAGGGTTTGGTTTGGAGAATTACTTAGTTCCATATTATGTATATTCAGTCCACTTTATCTGCTCATGATGATGGCACTCCTGACAAACAGTAGATGGTAATTCAGATTTTTAGATACTAAGTAAAAACATGGAAAGGGGGGTATAGATATTGCTTATCTTCCTTGTCCTTTGTAGATTCCCCCAAACTTGCAGGCTACCAATAATTGCAATTATCTTATTCAATTGAAGTCTATTATAAACACAGACAAATCAAATTAACCTTATTAATCTAAGTAACCAATGATACATGGGACATTAGAACAAAGATCTCCTTTCTATAGACAAAAGCATGTAATTCAACTATCTAAAATCAATATACTATCTTCTAACCAATAAGACCTATCAATGTTAATGTTAACATTTATCTTTGACAAAATATATGACATGAGCGTTCACCCATCTAGTGAAATCTGTCATTTTGTCTGTGTCTGCCTGCCCACAGCAGACTTAGGTTCCAGACCCTTAGACAGTAGTTAGTAATTCTTGAGTGGTCACAAATTGATCCACTAAATGATAGTACAGACCAAGTCTCTAGTTAATATGCTTGGACAGACCATTGACTATAACAGAAATGCTGTTTTCCCTTTTGAAAATTCTTACAGCCAGTTTATTGTAAGATGTAAGCACTTCTTAGAGCTCACCCAACCAGCTTCATAGAGCCTGTCTCACTTCCCAGCATAGTTCTCCCTCCTGGAGGATTCAGAAAAACAGCTCCATCGCCACTTGCACAGAACTCACAGAAGTACCCCCAAACTGGAATATTTGCCAAGCCTTAGGTCTCTGGCAGACTCAAGCGTGCTAGACTAGCATGGGAGCCATGCAGAGAGGTGTGTCCTCTCCACAGTCTCAGCTGATAATCATGCAATGCACACTGTTTATGGTCCGCAGAGCACGGACCACAATATCCAATATCAAGATATATTTCCACAGGAAGGGGTTCTAGAATTTTTCTTATCTTTTCAACTTCACTTGCCCAACTCTAAAACATCATAAAATCAAGAGTCACTGGTAGGTCATATCTGGATCCTTGTAGACATTGTTGTTTCCGAAGCATTTGAGGGGACCCTGCTCACAGTTCCTCTTTATTACACCAGAGTTGGACATGGAGACATGTACCTAACAGCACCCTTGGGTGGACTCTTTCTTTTCTGCCCTTCTCATTTCCCACTGGCTTCTTATGTGCTGCCTGCCCTCTATAGTCCTGAACCTGGATCCTTAAGTGTGTGCAGGCCCCAGGACACCACTCAGTCTTTGCAATTAACATGGGCCTGTTGTCTGCTAAACTCTTCTAAGTAATTTCATTTGGCCTCAATTATCATCCAGGCTGTGAACAGATCACCCACTCTTGAAGATACTATTTCCACTTAGCTCGAATTTTATTATTTGTATATTTTAATGATGCAGTCATTATCCTAGTTGATGTTCTTCCATCCTCTTTCTTCCTAAGCCTCCCTTGTGAGACCTTTACGAGCCTCAGTCTGCATTCTGTGTAGCAATCTTACCTTCAAAGACCTGAAAGCCCAGTGTGTGTCCCTATTTTATGAACAAAGTTCCACAGATTCCTTGGCCCCACTGACCCAAGAGATAAAGTGTACACACAGTCCTTCTCTGCTCCAGTTGAGACAGCCTAATTAGAAGACATCATGTGTTATTTCATCTCAGAAGGAACTCTTATTCGTATCCCTCCAGCTCTTTATAAAATGTTCTAATTGCATCTTCTTAAACTTGAAGATTCATTCTGTTTTAAAGTTCTTAATTGTGTTTCCACTGGGGCTGTCTCCCAAAGTCCCCTTTAATTTCTAATGACCTTTTATGAACAGCTGGCTCTAGGCTTGCCCTGGACCATTGCTCTTTCTGACCCCTCTGATTTCTAACATCAGTCTCAGTTGACACCTTGTAGTTGACCAAGATCTTCCTTCTCATCTGTCATCACATCACTTCAGTTCTTTATCTTACCCATCTTTACCTCCGACTCAGTCTTGATCTCTGTCAATCATCAGCAAGTAAATATGACCTTAAAAGGAACCTCCAAAATGCTCAACAAATATTACCAACCACAATTTCTCAGAGTCTTCTTCCCTAGCAATTTCTTACCACCCTTGGTTTAGAGTACTAACTCATATGTTAAGTGCACAGATCTATTTTGATGGGCATGTGCTGAGTTTAATTTTTTATTTGAATGCTTTCAGATATGGTTTGGGCTCTTTGCGTGCTCAGCATGCTCCCAGCAATTTTTAATTCTTATATGTGACAAATTTTGTTATTTTTTATTCACTAATTAAATTTCTATCTTATACCCAGTTCCAGTTCTGGGAAGACCTGTCAAACCGTTTGTTCAGACGGTCAAAGTTCTGTGTCCATTTAGCTCTATCTACCTATCCGTTTTCATTCCAGCAAATTCCTCACCATTTAATGGAAAGAGTATCTTCTAATTCTTGCTCAGTATGCCAGCCCTTCTTTGAGAACCATGCTTTTCTTTATTGAGATGTAATATCTGTACATCTTTATTGGATATATTATGGAAATTTGATGCATGTATACAATGTGTAATAATCAAGCCAGGGTAATAAACTCTTCCATCTCCTCAAGAGTTAATCCTTTTGGTGTTCATTTCTAACCACTATCCATCCCCCTCTTCCTTCTACTGCCCAGTCTCTAGTGACCACTAATTTACTCCATTCTATGAGATTATGCTTTAATTTTCACATTTCATTTAATATAATGATTCCTAATTCTGTACATTTTGCCGTAAATGACAGAATTTCTTTCTTTTACTGGTTGAATAATATTCTGTGGTATATATAGTCCACATTTTCTTTATCCACTCATCCACAGATGAGCCATTAGGTTGATTCCATATTTTAGCTATTCTGAATAGTGCTGCAATAAATATGGGAGTCAAAGTTTCTCTATGGTATAATGACTCCATCTTTTTTAGAAATATACCCAGGAGTGAAATTGCTAGATTAGACTCTAGTTCTGTTTTTACTTTTTGAAGGAATCTCCATACTCTTTTCAAGAATGGCTACATTGATTTACATTGCCACATTATCCACTGTATAAGAATTCCTCTTTCTCCACATCTCACCAGCAAAATTTTTGATGATACCCATTCTAACAGGAGAAAATGGATATCTCATTATAGTTTTTCTTTTAATTTTGTTTTTGTGTTGAACCAGAAATTAAACCCAAAGGTGTTTAACCACTGAGCCACATCTCTAGCCCTTTTTATTTTTTAAGATAGGGTCTTGCTAAGTTGCTAAGGCTGGTTTTGAACTTGTGATCTTCTTTCCTCAACCTCCTGAGCCACTGGGATTATAGGCATGTTTCGATGTGCCCAACTCAACGTAGTTTTGATTTGCTTTTCCCTGATAAGATTGAAATTTTTTATATATATTTATTGCCATTTGTAAATCTTCCTTTGAGAAATGCCAGTTCATATCTAGCCTATTTTTAAAATTGGATTGTTTGGGTTTTTTGTGCACGTTCAATTCTTTGAGTTCTTCATATATTCTGGATATTAAACTCTTGTCAGATGAATAGTTTGAAAATATTTTATCCCATTCTGTATGTTATCTCTTCACTGTTGATTATTTCCTTTGCTATGTGGAAGCTTCTTATTCTGATATAATCCCAAACTTCCTTTTTAAATTTTCTTGTCTGGCTTTTGGGTCCTATCTAAAAAAAATCCTTGCCCACACCAATGTCTTGAAGTGTTTCAATTTCAGCTTTTAGGTTTGGATATTTGCTTCATTTTGTGTACAGTGAGAAAAAGGGATCTGGTTTTATTTTTCTGCATCTTTATATCCAATTTTGCTAGTACCATCTTTTGAAGAGACTATCCTTTCTCCACTGTATGGTCTTGGCACCTTTGTCAAAACTCAGTTGGCTATGGACTAAGAACATATCTGAGTGGTAGAACACTTTCTTGGTTTGCATGAGTCCCTAGGTTCTATCCTCAGCACCACAAAAGAAATAAAGACAAAAAAATCAGTTGATAAAAGAAAAAGGAGAGGGGCTGGAGCAGTGGCTGAGCAGTTACGGCGCTTGCCTGGCAGGCACAAGGACCCGAGTTTGAACCCCAGTACCATGTACACAACAAAGTTTCGGAACTATAAAGTCTACATGAAAAACTAAATAAAATTGATTCTCTCTTTCTCTCTCTCCTCTCTCACTGTCCCTCTCTCTTTAAAAAAAAGAAAGAAAGAAAAGAAAAAGGAGAAAAAAATCACGTGAACATGGATTAATTTCGGTGCTCTCCATTCTGTTCTTTGTGTCTGCTTATGCCAGTGCCTTGCTGTTTTGGTTACTATAACTTTGTAGTATGTTTGGAAGTCAGGTATTGTGATTCCTCTGCCTCTGTTTTATTGTTGTTTTTTTTCCTTGTTTAGTTTTTCTTTCTCTGGATTGCTTACATTATTCTGGATCTCTAGTGGTGCCATATGAATTTTAGGATTTTTTTATGTTGTTTCTATGAAGAAAATCATTGGTATTTTGATGAGAATTTCATTGAACCTATAGATTATTTTGACTAATAATCATTGTTTTATAAATTTTATTGTAGCTTCTACTTCTTTGCTAAATTTATTCCTAATTTTCCTTTGCTTTTGTAAATGAATGGGATTTTTTTAAAATTTCTTTTTCAGTAAGTTCATTATTGGTATATAAAAACGTTATCTTTTTTATATGATGATTTTTTTGTTTTTTTCTTTTTTTATTTTCTATATGATGAATTTTTTTATCCTACAACTTTACTCAATTGAATTAGTTTATCAGTTCTAACAGCTTTTTGATGGTATAGATTTGTGTATAAAATCAGATCATTTACAAAAATGCAATAATTTAACTTCTTTCTTGCCAATCCAGATGCCCTTTATTTCTTTCTCTTGACTAATTGCTCTTGCTAAGACTTCAAGAACTATCTTAAATAAATATAATGAAAGTAGATAACCTTGTCTTGTTCCAGATCTTTGAGGAAATGTTTTCATCTTTTCCCTGTTCAGTATGATACTAGCTGTGGTGTTTGTTTTGTTTTGTTTTGTTTGTGTGTAGCCTGAATTACATATATGGGCCTTGAGCTCTTTCATTGCTGTTACCATAAGACCTGACAAGAACAATTACAGGAGGAAAAGTTTATTTGGGGGTTCATGGTTTCAGAGGTCTCGGTCCATAGACAGCAAGCTCCGTTGCTCTGAGCCTGAGGTGAGGCAGAATATTATGATGGAAGAGTGTGATGGAGCAAAGCAGCTCAGGACATGGCACCAGGAAGCAGAGGGGGAGACTGGAGACTAAGTTAATCTCACAAAATATATGCTCCAAAGGCATACCCCCAATAACTGCTTCCTCCAACCATACCCTTCCTGCCTTAACAGTTACATCCTAGTTAATCCCCATCAAAGGATTAATGCACTGATTGGGTTGGCATTTCACCTCTAAACTTTCTTGCATTGTCTCACACATGAACTTTTGGGGGACATCTCATACCTAAACCATAACAGGCCTATAGTTTTCTTTTGTTACTGTTGTATCTTGTCTGGTTTTGGCATCAGGTTTGATGGCCTTCTAAAAAGAAATTGTCAGAATTCATTTTCAAACTTTTAAAAATAGTTTAAGAAGAATTGGGGTTAGTTCATAAGTGCTCTCTAGAATTTAACAATAAAACCATCAAGTGCTGGATTTATTTTAGATGTGAGATTTTAAATTACCACTTCAATCTCATTCATTATTGGTCTCTTTAGATTTTCTGTTTTTTCTTGATTCAAGTTAGGTTGTATCTGTGTAGGAATTTATGTTTCTTCTAGACTTTCCAAATTTTTAGTGCATAATTGTTCATACTAGTTTCTTATGATCCATTATATTTCTGTGGTATCCATTGTAATGTTTTTTTCTCCATCTCTGATTTTTAAAAATTTAGGTCATCTCTTTTTTTCTTTGTCTGTATAACTAAAGGTTTGTTAGTTTTATTTAGCTTTTCCAAGAAACCGACTCTTTGTTTCATTGAATTCTTTAAATTTTCAGTTATTTCTACTGTGATTTTATTATTATACTTTCCTTCTACTAATTTTAGGTTTGGTTTGTTTTTGCTTTACCAAGTTCTTGCTGTGTTGGGTTGTTTACTTGATTTTTTTTGAATTTTAAACATTTATTGCTGTAAACTTCCCACTTAGTACTGCTTTTGCTGTATGTACGTATTTTATTTAATATGTTGGTTCAGTCACTTATATTTGCTTGCGGGATTTTTTAATTTTCACTTTAATTTCTTCAATTCCCCATTGGTCATTTAGGATCACACTATTCTACTAATGTGTTTGTATATTTTCTGTATCTGTTCTTGATTTGCATATTTTTATCCTATTGTGACACATGATATAATGCCCATTTTTAAAAATTCATTAAAGTTTAATGTGTGGCCTGGAGAATGTTCCATATACTGATGACATGAGTGTGTACTCTGCTGCTGTTGCATGTTTTTTAGGTACATGTGCTGTATAGTAGAATCCAACTCAGATTTTTCTTTCTTCATTTTCTGTCTAAATGATCTGTCCACTGAGGAAAGTGGGGTATTGAAGTCCCCAAATATTATTGTATTGGGCTCTTTTGCTCCCTTTAGATCTAATATTTGTTTTGTGAATTTGGCCCAGTGTTGAGTGCATATATTTTTACAATTTTTATGTCTTTTTGCTGAATTGATTCCTTTAACAATATATGACAGCCTTCTTTGTCTCTTTTCATAGTGTTTGATTTAAAGTCTCCTTTATCTGATAGAACTTATTCTACTTGTTTTTGGTTTCCATATACATGGTATATCTTTTTCCAACTCTTCACTTTCAGTGTGTGTGCCTTTACCAGTGAAAGAGTTTCTTATAGGCAGTATACAGTCAGGTTCTTTTATTATCCACCATCCATTTGGCCAGACTGTGTCTTTTGATTGGTTAATTCAATCCACTTATATTTGAGGTCCATTATAAATAGGTATGAACTTCTTGACATTTTGTTAATTGTTTGCTGCTCATTTTGTATATTCTTTTCTCCTATCTCTCTTCTTAGTCTTTGTGATCTGGTAGTTTTCTGTCATGCTAAGATTTCATTCTCTCCTTCATCTCTCTGTTCTTCTACTATGTTTGGTACATTTATGTACCAATGTGTTTATCATACTTTTGTTTCCAGTGTAGGACTCACTTAAGCATTTCTTGTAGGCTGGTCTTATGATAAGTTCCCTTAGTTTCTGCTTATCAGAAAAGAATTTATTTTTACTTAATTTCTGAAGGATAAGTTTTCTGGGTATAGGATTTTTGCTTGGCATGGGTTTTGTTTGTTTATTTTTGTTTTAGGACTTTGAATATATCATCTAATTCTATTCTGGCCTGTAGGGTTTGTGCTAAGCAATCTGCTGGAAGTCTAACAGGCATTCCCTTATATGTAATGTGATGCTTTTCTCTTGCTTTTTTTTTTTTTTTTTTAAGAAAGAGAGACAGTAAGAGAGAGAAAGAGGGAGAGAGAGAAACAACTTTATTTAGTTTTTCATGTGGCCTTTGTTGCTACAAACACTCATTTGTGTACGTGGTGCTAGGGTTCGAACTCAGGTCCTCACGCATGCTAGGCAAATGCTGTAACCGCTGAGCCACCGCTCCAGCCCTCTTGCTTTTTTAAAGGATCTCTTGTCCTATACTTTTGAAATTTTGAGTACAATGTGTTTTGGTGAATATAGTTTTTGGTTGAATTTAGCTGAGTGTTATTTGAACTTATATCCAGATGTCCATACTTCTATACTTCTTTAAATATTTGTGAAGTTTTCTTTTTCCGTGTGTGTGTGTGTGTGTGTGTGTGTGTGTAAAATAAATATTCAATTCCTTCTTCCTTTTCTTCTCCTTCTGGAATTCCCACAATGTGAATGTTTCTTTGCTTAAAAGTGTCCCATAAAGTCTCATAGGCTTTCTTCATCCTTTTTAATTATTTTCCCCTTTTTGTTTAACTGTTTATTCAAAAGATGTGAACTCAAGTTCAAAATTTTACTCTTCTGCTTGTTCTAACTTAGTATAGAAGGTCTCAGTGGTATTTTTTAATTTACTTATTGATGTTTTTAACTTAAAGATTTTTTTTTTTTGAGAGAGAGGGATAGTGAGAGAGACAGAGAAAGAGAGAAACAACTTTATTTAGTTTTTCACATGGCCTTAGTTGCTCCAACACTTAGTTGTGTACGTGGTACTGGGGTTTGAACCCACGTCTTCATGCTTGCCAGACAAGTGCCGAAACTGCTGAGTCACCGCTCCAGCCCTAACTTAAAGATTTGTGATTGGTACTTTTTTTTAATGATTTCTATCTCTTTGGTGAAATTCCATTCAAGTACTAAATTGTTTATTTGCATTGTCACTCTGTATTCTCTTGCATCTCACACAGTTATTTTAGTGTCTTTTGAAATGTTTTCCGGCATTTTAAAACTTTCCCTCAAAATTGGGATCATTTCTGGGGAACTGTTGTATTCTTATGGAGGTCTCATTTTTTTCTATCCCTAATGGTTGTTTGCACATCTAGTGAACTAGTTACCTTTTCCAATTTTATGGAGTAGCTTTTATAGGAAAGTTTTTTTTTTAATTCAAGCAAGATGTGTGATATCAATTGTGTAGATATCTTTGCTTTGCTTACAGGTGAGTTCAAAAGTATATCTTCTGTGTAATTTCTCTGGCTGTGATTAATGTCAGCTCTATCAGTGCCTTAGTTCTCTAGACAGCAGGAGAGCATGAAAGTAGCTGTACAACTTTGTGGTGGATATAGACTTCCAAAGGTGTAAATTCTGAGGCCTTACAAGGTCAAGCACTGATAGCACTGGGGCTTGTGATGGCAGCTTTTTCAGTCTTGGTAGTAGGGAATGTGGAAAAACTGTCCCCAGACTCCATAAGCAAGCATAAGTGACACCAAGAGTATTAGCAGCCATGGTCCCAGAACCACAGGATGTGAAGGAGACTTGCCACAGGTTCCTCAGGATGAATGTGAGATCCAGAGCCTCCAACACCACCAGATACAATTCTGGAGCCACAGGATGAGATAGAATCTTCCCCATGTCCCACTGGATGAGTATGGGTGATAATGAGGCTTTTGACACTGGTAACCATAGGAACAAAGTTGGTGGAATGCAAAGGGGACCTTCCCTAGTTTCTGTGGAGTGATTGTGAGTAGCTCTGGGCCTTGTAGTGCTGGCAGGGACTTTCTGGAGCTGCACAACTCAGTTGGGATGTTCTCCAGTATTCCAGAGACAAACACAGGTAATCCCAGTGCAATAGCAGAGTTCTAAGACTCTGTGCAATGGAGAAGACCTTCTCTAGGGTATTTGGGCTTTTTGGTGATATTACTCATGATCCCAGAGGTAACAAAGGTGGAGAAGACCTTTCCTTAACTAAGCACTTGTCAGGGCTTGACATTTGGGTATCTGTAGTCCTGGAGATGCAAGATATGGATAAGAATGTCCCTAGCTCACGCAGGGTAAGTGTTGATGGGGTAAGGCTTATGGCATTGGTAATGATGGTCCTGGACCTTTAGGACATGGATGGGAAATTCTATTGGTTTTCAGAGGCAAGTATGGTTGGTGCTGGGGGGTTTTGTTATAGCAACTGCAGTTTCAAGGCCATGGGCTAAAGAAGGGACCTTTCCTAATTCCTGTGGGTTCAGTGCAGGTGATACAGGAGTTAGAGAACTGGTAGGTACATTTCTGGAGCTGAAGAATATGACAAGGAAGTTTTCTCTTGGTCCATTGGACAGGTAAATGATGTCAGGGCTTTTAGCATCACTGCTACAGTCCCAAGGCTATGAGCTGGGAAGGAGACCTTCCCTAGTTCCCTCAGGGCAAGAACAGGTGGTCCTGGGGTTTAGGGCTCTGGTAGCCATGATTCTTGGACTGTAGGATGTAGCTGGAACATTCCCCGGTCCTGCACAGACAGGAACAAGTGACATGGGGACTTTCATATCAGTAGCAGTAATCTTAAGACTATAAGCTGGTGAAGAGACTTTCCCTCTTTCCTACTTGAGCTTGTGGCTGTGGCAGCTGTTGGTCCTGAAGGTGCAAGAGACTGAGCTGTCCTCTACCCTCTGAGGTACACACAGGCCCAAATTTACTGTCAGCTCAGGGAGCCAGCTGCCATCTCCTAAGGTAAGATGGCATCTAGCAGTGGCATCTGTTGTAACAGCTTGTATTCTGGGGAATAGGAAAGGCCCAGTGTGAGTTTATTATTTGGAACAGAACAGCTGCTCTTAGACCAGCAAGTTCCCCAAACTGGACTTACGGCCTGTAAGGACCGTGAGTTTTGCAGTTAGGACCACCAGTCTGCTTCTGTGATGGGTGTTGCCAATACTGCATCACTTACATTCTCCTGGCATTCTGGAGATATTGCAGAGTCGTTGCATCCCCAACACACACACACTACCCTCTCCTCAGCCATGGAGCTGGAGTTTAAGCTGCAGTTTGCCTTGTTTTCTCTGGGTTGCCTTTCCAACTCTCCATACTTTTTAGGTTATCACCATTTCCCTATTGATTTCCAGAGTTCTTCCTCAGTCACTGTACTAGAAATACAGTATTTCCTTTATTACCCTGGAACTTCTTTGTGCACAGGAAAACTATTTAGCTATCTTGAGTCTCCCTTGAGAACCATTTTTCAGTGAGTATCTTCCCTCATGATTCTACTATCCCAAATATGCACATCACTAAATTCCTATTAAGTGACTCTGTCAAGATTGGGAAGATATGAGTTAAATATTTATCTCTGTCATTAAATTAAGACCATAGAAAGAACTAAAGATAGCCCAGTGTCAAGTTTTGTGTGTTATTGGCTTATACACGTTTTCATTTTTAGTTTCCAAAGAAAAGAACTTCCCAGACTTTTCTTTATCTACCTTTTCCAAGTGTGTATCAGAATCCATACCTATTCAATTTACTCCCACCAACAATTCTATCTCTGCTTCCTAATAGATCCTGTTTCCCCACACACTCAGGATATTATCATAGGTATTGTAAATCAGCCTGCTATAAGCTTTCCCAGAAACTTTTTCATATTTGAAATAAAACATGTTAAAGTAGTTACAGTCAAGTACAACTTTAGTGAACAGTTTAATCAAAACATGGAAGAAAAGTCTGAGATAATTTGTGCCAAAAATGCTACTTGCTCAGAATTGCTTGGTTTTGTGGGAGAAGTCAGAAGCCTAGGTTTTAGAATTACTTTTCCATTATGAAAAATAATAGATCAATTATTTATAAAATTTTATATTCATTTGTAAATGGAAGTGATGACCTCTTTTACAGAGCTTAAGAAATCTGCCAGTTTTATTGGAGTTCATAGAATATACATAAACATATATATGGTTTTTGTTTTTTAACTTTATAGGAAATCAATGTGTTGACAGTTGCATTAGTCAACCAAGACCGAGAAAACAATATTGAGAAAAGAAGCCAAGGCTTAAAGTCAGAGAAAGAAGCTCTTCTAATAGGTAAGGAAATTCTGTGTTCTTCATCTGTTCTCTTAAATAATTGGCTTAAATAATATTTCATTAATTCAACTCCAGCTTGTTAACAATTTGAACAACTTTGCCTTCTGGTCAGAGGTGAGATTAATCTTATCAAGAGTATATTACATACATTTCAAAATCGTGGCGTACAAACTAATGGAGGTTTTGCTCTTCTGTAACCATATATGTTAGTTGGTTGTCAGGCATAAAACCAAGTTCAAGTAAACTGATTAATTTACACCTCACATGTCACAAATCTGAATTTGGACTTTGTCCTTCCACCTGGAGACCAGGTTGGTTCTAGTCCAAAAGTTCCAAACTAAGCCAGATGCCTAGCCTTTGAACTTGAAGATTAACCTTGAAACCCCTCAGTAGCCCCAAGGCCAGATCCATAATGCAGATGAAACAGGTGCATCTAGACTCCTGGTGCTGGGCTAATCCAGGTACTGCAATCCAGAATTCCCCATCCAGATATGGATTCGTTTACCCAAGATGAAAAAAAAAAGCTGGCCACCAAGGGAGAGGAAAGAAGTTGTTGATCCCCTAAAATACTCAGCTGCCCCACAAAAATACATCTAGGTTGGCTGTTTCTTTATCTGTGCCTGACAAAGGTCTAGATGTTTTTTGAGAGCAGATCCAGAAGCAGTACTTACTCTTGCAGGGAAGAGATTGTAGTGGGAATATACTATAATGTGCCTGGGACTCCACCTTAGAAGCCTGAATGTCCCTGAAGCCCTCAAACCCAGATCAAAGGAAGTGCTGTCCTCACTTTATGATCCACAGTCTCAATTCAAGCTGCACTGTGGCACCGACCCCAGTGTGAGGTTCCAAGTTCACTAGCTCCTCCATGGCATGGTTAACAGTGAAGAATGAGGCTGCTATACACGTGAGAAAAATTATTGTGTAGTTAGTTATCTGGCAAAAGTAGAGCTTGGTTGCAGTTAAATACTATGTGTGCTTTCACCTCAAAATGACAGGTCCACAAGGGCCTGCAGAAGCTGGCACAGGAGGAATTAAATTCAAAATAGTCCAAACTTCATCCATCATGTATAGATTTTTCAACTACAGGGTTATTGAATATGACATCAACTTAGAGATACTCCAAGGAAAACCAATTATTTTTTTCTCTCTGATGATATACAACTGTAATAACATGCCATGTGCAAACCGCAGAAGACATGCTGATGTGCTGTCAGGCCCAGGAACCCCAGACGAATCATATGTAGCTGGTGACTAGATTTCTTTCCTATTGGAAAACGTGTCCATCTCTCACAGTTGTTCCTCTTTCACTCAGTGTAACAAAAATGTGATTTCCCCTGTAATGCTTTTAGGGTATGGACAAAGCACAAAATGACATGCAGAAAAATTTCCCTTTTTGTTTAAGTGTGAATCATTCTGACCACTTGAAGATAAAAGAAAAAAAAGTAAGAATACGTCTTTTTATTTTCTTCCTGTCTCTAGAGATTGGAGAACACAGTTCAATTACAAATATTCTAAATAGTTAATACATAAATATACAAATATGTGCACACATACACATACACACTTTTAAATCACTTCCCTCAAAATTTAAGAAGAATGTTTTATACATTATACAATAATAGGAGTAGGTAGGTTACATCTATAACATCCCACATCTGCTAATATCTTTACTATTGGGGAAATAGAAATTAATTCAAATGTATTAGAAACAAAAATATTGTTAAGATCTTCAATAGACAGTGTTCACAAAAACTCTAAATTTTCAAGGACTTCCCCCATCACTGTTGGACCTGAACTAGCCTTCCTATGTTACCATTTAAAGTTTGGGGTTGAGCAGAAGATAACTGCAGAATTCACTCATCTTGAATAAATACATAAAAATGTTTAGGTAGAAGGGAGTCTGGAGACTTAAGTATTTGATTTTAGTATACTTAGGAGTTTTAACCCCCCTCTTTGTTCTCTATTTCCTCTCTACCTTTCTTGATGTTTTATTTTACTCTACATAAATGTAGTCTGACAACAGATGTGACTTCTTATTCAAACCCACCCACAATACACCTATATTTTTAATACCTTTTTGTAATTAGCGAATAATTGCACAACCCTGGCCCCCTTGCACACGTGATTGAGAAGAGTTTCTAAGAATGGCAGTAGATCCTGCCAAAGGATGCAGTTCCCTCACCATTAAATGCATTCTAATATACATTAAACTTGCCAATTTAGCTTGGCCATTCCTGCTTTTTAGAAATCTGAATGTTGGGAACATTAAGACTTCCCCTGCAACTTTTAGAATCTAGATATAGACTGTGGTGGGGACAAAACTGCTTTGGACCAGGCAAGAGAGTTTCCTGCTGCCAGTGCTATACTTCTTTGAAGATTCTAGTAGGTAGAATGATTCTGGGAGTCCACAGGACTTCTGGTATACCTGGAGGGTTAGAATACTCTTTGCAATTCCCTTGGAATAATTAAACATGTAGAGAGAACAGAGCAGGCTTAGAGGACTCTCTGAGCCAGTCTAAAAGGCCAGAAGCACAGCAGAAAATCTCCCTCAAATTGGAAATAATAACTGGCAAAATCTTCATCACATATGGATGATGATACACATTATGTGCTAGTAAATTCACATGACCAGTCGTCTATTGGGATATTAATGTTATATAAGAAATACACATTGGCACAAATTTTCTTTTCCTGAAAGAAGCAAAGGGGAGTAAATAATAAATTATTTCAAATGGATTTCATCTACAAAGGATACGGAACTGAAACTTGACCTTGATAAACAATAAGCAATCCCAGTTAAGTATTTGCAACACTGATTTATCTGTGTAAAAACATGTATCCCATCCAGGCATTCTCAAGAGCACTTAATAAAACTGGGATCTTTATTTCAAGAGATATGAGTTGGTATTTATGAGAAGATCAGTGGGATTTTGTTGGCAACATTATTTGGAGCTTTGCAGATCTGGATCCTGAGCCTTTGGAGAGTTAAGCCATTCCTCCAAACTGTTTTCTTGACAATTAATGGGGATCAGGTACTGAATTCCAACCCATCTAAAAATAGTCCCATAGGAAGTAGTTCACTATTGTGATTTGTGGATGATTTATTTTGTAATATATCCTTATGAAGACAGGTTGACATATAACTGGCCTTAAAGAATCAGATTTTTCCGGAGGCATTGCAGGGTGCCATTTTATGTTTCATAGCTATGTAGTAGCCTCACGCTAAGTCAGCTTGATACTTCCAGGCATCTATGCCAGAACTCCTAGTTCACTTCACATGTGCCCTGCACATTAGATCTGGCACATGCTGAAGTTATTTGAGATAGAATGAGTCAGTGCTTTTGATTTAGGACTAAAGCTTTGGAGCTGTGTTTTGGAGCTAGATATTGTTAGAATGGATTGAATGTTTTATTGATAAGCTAATGGCGCTGAGGAGATGTTGACAGTATAACTTGGTCTGTGTTAATATCTTCTCTCAGTTTTGAATGCTAACCCAATAAATTTCCAATGCCAGTAGCTCTAATTGGCATCCTGTCAATGCTCATCATCACTGAATCCCTTCCAGATATAATCCAAACCCTCCTAACAACTTAAATTGTTTACAAAGTAGCTTTTCCTCAAAACTTCCCTTGGTCCTCTGAGAACCATCCACAAATTCTTAATGATCACAAAAACTTCTGTACATCTTGACTTCTATGCAAATCAGAACCTATACTGTGGGTCACCAACGTGCTTCTTCACTTCAGGACCCCCTCACACCATGGTTTCCATCATTATCACCTCACACATGTGCAGTCTGTGTCAAAACTGGAATACCCCCCTAGTACTCAGGTATCAGGGAGCAGATGAATGGAATGTGGACAGAACATTTACAAAAAGTTCAGCAATAACTTTTTTGGTGTTTTCAGCGAATAGAATTGAGACTATGCCTGAGAAAAGTAATTTGGAGAGTGTTCCTCTCTGAAAGCTACTGATCATAGTGAGCCATTGACCTAAATCTTATTTCTGAGGCAGAAATGTCCATACCAATAAATCAGCAAACTTTTGTCAAGAGCCTACTGTAAGAATTACCAGCCTTCGTGGGAGAAGAATCACCTAGACAAACAGCCTGTGGAAAAGGCCGACTCTTGGGCCCCACCCAGGTTCTGTTCACTGTAACGCCGCATGCATGGTGTTACTGAAGCTAGCACTTCTGCAGCCGTGTTTGGAGAAATACTGGCCTTCGTATACCCATGACAATACCCACGCTTATTGATGGTGCTAGGAGAATCTTGTTCCTGGAAAGGTTCACAGTGAGGAAGAAAGCAGTTGAAACGAAAGTGCTTTGCACTGAAATCAGAAAAAAAGGGAACTGTATATGTTCCAGATACCTTGTTGGAAGAAAGGACAGTCCACTCTAGTGGACCCAATGGATGGATGAGAAGTTATTGGGGTATTTCAGATACCAGGAACAAGTCCCTGAAAGACTCAAATATAGTCCAAGGGGTTTAGTTGAAAAATAAGACAGATGGACAGTTATATATCAATGAAACACAAACTAACCAACATACAAGACCAGGTTTTGTATTCACCAAATAGGTAGAACAAACTGATTTTTAAAAACTTAAAGACCTTCGGAATCCCCAGGCACAGAGAAGCATCAGCCCAAACCACGTGTGTTTTCCTACCGCCCTTGGACTTGTCACTCTTCACTTTTACCTCATTGATCTTCAGCTGTCCACAGACCGACGTCCCCTCATGGCTCAGCAGGAGATCCAGATTCTGCAGGTCTCCTCCCTGCTGGTGCTCCAGTTCCATGTCCACAGAGCCCTCACAGGGCTTCACCATGAAGCAGGACTCCCACAAGCTCATTCATGGTCAGACTTCTGCTGGAACCCAAACAGGATGATGTCTAGAGACATAGCTGTTCACCTGGGGAACCCCCTTACTCCCCAGTGCTGACAGGGTCAAGAATGCTTTGAAGTTCCCTAGGATACTTATCCTCCAGTATGGATGTAGGAAAGGCTGATCTCAGCTGGAACCTGACACAAAGAAGTTGAGATGAAAACTCTAAGCGGTCTAAAGAAGGGGTAGTATATTCTGGCAGAATTCCATTTCTGTTCCACTCAAAGAATAATGTGCCAACCAAACTGAATGATTCGAATCAATATTTTGTCCTTATCAGGTAACCAAGATAATTTTTTTGTACTTTGGTACCAGGAACTGAACCAGGGTACTTAACCACTGAGCTACATCCCCAGCCCTATTTATTTATTTATTTAGAGAAGGACAGTGAGAAAGACAGAGAAAGAGAGAAACAACTTTATTTAGTTTTTCACATGGCCTTCGTTGCTCCAACACTTAGTTGTGTATGTGGTGCTGGGATTTGAACCCAGGTCCTCCTGCTTGCCAGGCAAGCACCGAAACCACTGAGCCACCACTCCAGCCCAGCCCTTTTTATTTTTGAGACAAGGTCTTGCTAAGTTACTCAAGATCTCATTAAGTAGCTGTGAAGGGCTTTAAACTTACAATCCTCCTTCCTCAGCCTCCTGAGTTCTTGGGATTACAGGTGTGTGCCACCATGACCAGTGATAATTTTTAAAATAGGAGTTCATAGGAGCAAATGATGGAAGTGGAGTGGATTGGCCCTGTAACCTACCATAGTACCTGCTGATTTCTGAACAGTCCCAAGCTGGGTTGGGGCATTTTGAGTATCTGTGAACTGAAGCATTTGGCCCCCTGAGCGGTCTAGGGTAACTCACTTATCCACTGTGACCTGAGTTCTCATATTGTATAGTTCACAGGTCTGACTAGATGGTATTTTTCATTTCAGTTCTTCTAATCTGTGAGGACAATCATGAAAGCTGATTCTCCCTTTAGATAGTGACCTTGTATGCAAGTCCAGGATCACATATACCCATGAGCTCTCTTATCTTGAACCTTTAAAAGAAAAGAGAAGGAAAACCTATCTAGATCCCGTAACCTCTTTCAACCAACAGCCCATTTCCCTGCTCCCCATCAAAGCATAACCTCTGCAAAGCATCATCTGGACTCACAGTCTCCACTTCCTTTTGGCCTCTCCCTCTCCAGCCTTCTCCACCTCACACCAAAACTGCTCTTGTCTACGTGACCGGAGAACTTCACATCGCCAATTCCTCAACACCTCTGTCAGCCACACTTTGCATGGTTGAATTCAGATGTGAATCTTCTGGAAACACATTCTTCTCTTGTTCGTTGTGATGCCCCTCTTTCTTGTTGATCACGTCCTCTCCCATTCCTTTGCTGGATTTTCTTCAGTTTAAACTCTAAATTTTCAAGTTCTTCAGTGTTTGGTCTCCAGTCCCTCTTTTGGTTCCCTGCTACATTTAGAATTTAATCCAAACCCCTTGCTCTGGCACATAAGGCCCTACATGATCTGCCTCCCCTACCTGTTTGCATGCAACACCATTCTCCAGCTCAGTGTGTTCCTGCCTGCTCACTGCTGCCTCAGGGCCTTTGTACTGTCTGTATCACCTGTACCCAGCCGTCCTCTAGACTTTCTGTGACTGCTCCCTTCCCATCTCACACTGGTTTGTTTCTTCATTATGCTTACCATTACCTGGAAATATTTCCTCTCTGTTTAATCTCCCTGTTCATTATCTGTGTTGTTCACCTAGAATAAAAGTTCTATGGGAGCAGGCACTCTGTCTCACACAATGCTGTTAGCACCTTGGAACCTCATTGCTGCTGAGGAAGTGTTTAAAGGAAGTGAATGAAACCAAACAACAAACTTGTACTATTTGGTTAATTTAAAGCTGCTCCCTTGATCTTAATGAGGTTCAAAAATGAGAATATACTAGATGGTTTTGATGGAATGCTTATGTGTGGCCTATTTAAGTGGGTTTTCCTAATGAGTTTTGCCATTGGTTATACAGAGCTGGTTAGTATATTTTTCTAAAGTAGCTTCTAAGGCTCTGAGATATTGAAGAAAGCCCAAGAGTACTGACAACTTCCTCTTCTTTTCTTTCCCTGCCCCCGGCCGACCCCAACCTTGCTGCTTACAATTGTATTGTCCATAGCTGGGAAGCCGTTTCTTACATATGGAGCCTCCTACTTCTACATAGAAATGGCCAGCACCAATTTTTGAGACTATCAGCTAAATTCACCATCCTCGGTTTTTAGTGTTCTCCTTACCACACCTTGAGGTCACTCCAGAGACCACAGATGATCTCTAATTGGGAGGTTTGGTGGCATTTTTCATTAGCTTTTGAGCAACAGCTATTCTTTCCCCATTCCTAGGGAATAACCCAATTTCTTTAAAAGAGAGGCAAAGGGCTTTATTTATTTAGGAACCTCTTCCAAAATGAATCTGATTTAAAAAAAAATATTTTAAAAAAGGGCATAGGAACTATATTTTCTCAGGTTGCTACTTAAAAATATTAAAACTATCATCATTACCTTCTACTATGACCATTATTTCATTAAAGGACATTTTAACAAAAAAGAGAGAAAGGGAGAGGGAAGAAAGAGCATCACTTCAGAATAAAATGGGAGTTCTTTACAACTCAGGCCTGTCTCTAAAAATTGAGATTTTTAGCTTCATTGAAATATGTAATTGTTTCTACATTCCTTATTTCATTGTAAACTATAAACATAGTGTTCAAAGGATAAGTCTAGACTACCCTCTATTCTTTACCCTTGGCCAAAGGATAGTCTGGGAGCTTTTCTTTAAAAGCAGAGGGGCTGGAGCAGTGGTTCATTGGTTGTGGTGCTTGTCTGGCATGCACAAGGACCTGCATTGGAACCCCAGCACCACCTACACAATGAAATGTCAGAGCAATGAAAAACTAAATAAAATTCATTCTCTCTCTCTCTCCCCCTCCCTCTCTCTTTAAAAATAAATAAAAAAATAAAAGTGGAAACTCATCCCAGAGCATCTATAGAATGGCCTCACGCAAGAGTGGCGTGCTTGTCTGGTTCTCGCTCTGGTTGCATGCTGTGTAAGTGAGGAGCCTCCCTTTGACCTTTGGCTCCCAAGCATCAAGGTTCACCATAAACAGAACAAGAGATTTAATGCATCTTGAAACCTGTTTAAAAGAGCAGTTTAAAATGTCAGCTTAGGGTCTGGAACTGTGGCTCAGTGATTATGGTGCTTGCCTGGCATACACAAGGATGCAGGTTCATCCTTGTGTACCATATACACCACAAAGTGTCGGAGCAACGAAAGCCATATGAACAAGTAAATAAAATTGACTGTCTCTCTCTCTCTTTCACTGTCCTCCTCTCTTTAAAAAAAAATGTCAGTATAAGCACTTCTTTTATTTTAAAGAGAGGGACAGAGAGAGACAGAATAAATTTTATTTAGTTTTTCATGTGGCTTTTGTTGCTCCCACACTTTGTTGTGTACATGGTACTGGGGTTCGAACCCACATCCTTGTGCATGCCGGGCAAACACCTTAACCACCAAGCCACTGCTTCAGCCGTTTGTAAGCAGTTTTTAACAAAAAGTAGCATATAGCCTATGGCGTTGATGCTACTGTTTTGATTTTGGATATAGGAACAGAGCGGATGGGAAGGCAATGCTTAGTCCTTCTGCCCCGACACCGACATCCGGCTGTTCATTTGTCAGTGCTGTTGTCAGTTGATTTTCACAATGGAAAGCCTTCTGCTTTATAATCAAACTCCAGCCAAAGCATCCATTCCCAGACCGTTTAAAATGATCTTGTAAATTATGGTAGAGGACAACAACAGTAATAACAGGGGGAAATGGCAAACGTTACAACAAGGATGTGCACTTCTTCCAATGGCAGTTAGGAGAATATGGATTACGTACGTTTCACAACCAGCAACTGCAGTTCTCAGGAAAACCTGAGAGTGTGATTTTTGGATGCAGCCATATTAGCCATTTTCTCGCTGCAAAATCTACTGACAGAAAAAGATAATTTTATTCTTCCAATAACTATAATTTTATATTGGCAAATCAAGTATAAAATTGGTAGTTGAACTGCTTGCAGGAATCTTTATTTACAAATACCTTTATTTATCAGAGTCTAGCTTGGCTAGCTACTGCCATTCCAGGGGACAGAGTATTTTGTTTGCCATGTTACAGTGCGTGCTATTACTGAATGCCTGTTGAGTGCTGTTGGAAACAGCAAGACCATAACTCAGCCTGACAAAAGTCATCGAGGTTAGATGACATTATTCTGCTAAGCCATTCCCTTACCTCTAAATAATTTCTGATGTTTGTCTTTTTTAATTCAGGCATCATATCAACATTTCTTCATGTCCATCCTTTTGGAGCCAATATAGAATACCTTTGGTCATACATGCAGCAGCTGGACTCCAAGGTAAATGATTTTTCTCAATTGAACTTTCATTGCTGAAATTTAGCATGTTGATTGCTAGCTGCAGGTGGAGTCTGCGTGAGCTGCATGAGGATAGAACCACCAGCCAAGGATTCTCAGAGCTTCTCCTTTCAGGTTTTGGCAGGTACCTGTCGTCTTCTCAATTGTTTTTTTTCCTCTGCAGAAAGAAAAACAAAAGCAGTTTTCTAATATGACAATGACTATCAGCAGGTGACAGATTTCTTTGAAAAGCTAATGAGAGATTTAAAATGACAGTTTGGTCTGAAAGTTGGTAAAACAAAGGAGAAATCATCCTAATGGGTGATAATATTCAGGCCATAATATTATGGTGTGGGGGAATTTTATTCTAGGGACTTCATTCAATAGAGGAAAAATCACCTCCAATAACAAAGGTCTGACATGACACTCATGACAGCTGTATTGCTGGCTGTTTTTGAGTTTTATGCTCTAAGTTGGAAAAATTACCTCAGAGTTACTCTCATTGGTGCCTCTGGAGGGTCACACCCAGAATCAGGCATCACCCCCATTTCTCTGAAGTGCCACTTTCCTCATATGCAGATTAGCTATGCTCCTAGTCCATTGCAGGGTTTGTGTGCCAAAAGAGAATGAACAAAAAGAGCCCAATTTGTGTACCGAATTCAAGTGAACAATGAGAGGGGCCACTGTTGAAATAAAGTGATACCCTTAGCCAGGGCTGCCTGGGGAGCCCAGGGTGGGAATGCAGAGTAGCAAAGCAGGGCCACCAGAGAAGCCGCTGAGGAGCCTCTGAAACTTTCTACTGGAAAGAAAGTGGAAATAATTTGAGGCTTCCCCATTGGGCACAGTGAAATACATGGAATTTATGTGATTGGACAGAGCCTGAGTTCTGAGGCTCTGCATGGATACATGTAAGTCATCCTAAGTGTTCAGTGGTTAGAATGGAGTAAATTGCTATATGTGTACCTATTTGACTCAAATGATTTTAATAACACATGGTCACAGAACTTCTCGGTCTTTAAAAGATTATCTGGAACAGTATTCTTCAGTTGTAGAGATTCGTGACTTTTTAAGACAGACCAAAACAGGATGAAAAAAGGGGGATTATAAAATGCTTTTGAAATATTCTTATTAATATACATTACTTATATGTATCACTGGGATTTGGTGTGATATTTCCACACATGTATACAGCATGGATTGACCATATTCAAACACCCGTTTTCCACCCTCCTCCCATCCAATCCTTAGTAAATCACTCTGCTATTTCAGATTGACATTTGTAGCTTCCACATATGGGAGGGAACATGCATTATGTGCCTTTCTGTGACTGGCTTATTTCACTTAACATATTATCCAGTTCCATGGAGCTGCAAATGACAGGATTTCATTCTTCTTTATGGTTGAATAACATACTATTGTGTGTATACAATATACATGTATATGTGTGTGTGTATATGTGTGTGTGTGTGTGTGTATATATAATCCATTTGTCTGTGGATGGGCACTGAGACAGATTCCATATCTTCTGTATTATGAATAGGGCCACAATAAACATGGGTGTGCAGAATCTCTTTTGTATGCTGACATCATTTCCTTTGGATCTATACCCAGGAGAGTGATAGCTGAACCATATGGTAGTTCTATTTTTAGTTCTCCATAGCAGCTGTACTAATTTGTAGTTCTACCAGCAATATATAAGAGCTCCTTTTTCTCTACATGCTTGCCAGCATTTGTTATTGCTTCATTTTGTCTTTTGAATACGAGCCAGGCTAACTGGAGTAAGGTGTAGTTTTGATTTGCATTTCCCCAGTAAAGATGTTGAACACTTTTTCATGTGCTTATTGGGATTTGTACTTCTTCCTTTAAGAAAGGTCAGTTCGGACAGTTTGCCTTTTTTTTTTTTTTAAATTGGATTACTTATTCTTTTAAGTTTTTTGAGTTTTTACATATTCTCGATATTAATCCTCAATCAGATGTAGATGATAAATATTTTCTCCTGTTCTGTGGGTTCTCTTTACTCTGTTGATTGTCTTGCTAGGTAAAACCTTTTTGGCTTGATGTAATCCTATTTGTCAGTTTTTGGTTTTGTTTCTAATGATTTTGGGGTCACATACAGAAAATAGCTTCTTGTATCAATGCCTTGCAATATTTCCACTATGTCTTCTTGTACCAGTTTCAAATTTTCAGGTCTCACAACTAGGTCTTTGGGCCATTTGGAGCTAATTTTGTATAGGGTGAGAGATGGAGGCCAAGTGTCAATCTTTTTTTTTTTTCTTGGTTCTTTTTAGAGATACATGACAGTAGAATATACAACACAGTCATATAATTATAAAAGCAAGGAATAGAACTTATTCTAATTTAGTCCCCAATATTTCCCCTTCCTCTCCCTTCCTCCCACCCCCTATTCTTTTTAAGAATACATGACAATAGAATATATAGTGACATAATTTTAAAAGCATGGAGTATAACTTGTTCCAATTCAGTCCTGAGAGTTCAGTCTTTTGCATGTGGATATCCAGTTTCTTCAGCACCATTTGTTGGAGAGGTTGTCCTTTCTCCAACATGTGTTTTTGGCATCTTTGTTGAGAATCAGTTCGCTGTAGATGTATAGATTTTTTTTCTTGGATCTCCATCCTGTTGATGTATGTGTCTGTTTTAATGCCAATACCGTGCTGGTTTTGTTACTATGGTTCTATGTTATGTCTTGAAATTAGGTATTCTGATGCCTTTAGCTTTGTTCTTTTTCTTTGTTTTATTTGCTGTACAGGGTCTTTTGTGCTTTTATGTGAATTTTATTATTGCTTTTTCTAGTTTTGTGAAGAATGACTTTTTTGATTGGGATTGCCTTGAATCTCTAGATTAGTTTGGGTAATATGGACATTTTAACAATATTGACTCTTTTGATCTGTGAACATAGGAGGTCTTTTCATTTTTTTGTTCAATTTCTTTCTTCAGTGTTTTGTAATTTTCATTATAGTTGTCTTTGACCCCTTGGTTAAGTTTATTCCTATATATTTTTATTTTATCTTATTTTTTAGGCTATTGGGAATGGGGTTGCTTTTGTGATTTCTTTCTCAGCAAATTTGATATTTATATATAGAAAAGCTACAGTTTTGTATATGTTGATTCTGTACCCTACCATTTCACTGAATTTATCACTTTTAATAGTCTTTTAGTGAAGACTTTAGGTTTTTCTACATACAGATTCATATCATCTGCAAACAAGAATAATTTGATTCCTATTTGTATACTTTTTCTTTCTTTCTCTTGCCTTCATGCTCTGGCTAAAATTTCAAGTACTATATTGAACAAGAGTGGTTAGAGTTTATACCCGTGTCTGGAACTTGACTTTAGAGAAACTGATTCCAGTTTTTCCCCACTCAGTAGGATGTTGGCTATAGGTTTGTCATATATAGCCTTTATTATAGTGAGGAATGATCATCCTGTATCTAATTTGTTCAGGGCATTTATCATGAAGGGATATTGAATTTTATCAAGTACTTTTGCTCACATATTGAGATGCTTATGATTTCTATCCATCATCCTATTAATGTCATATATTATGTTTATTGATCTGCATATGTTGAACCATCCTTGCATCCCTGGAATGAAACCATCTTGATCATGGTATATCTTTCTTACATGTTTTTGAATTCAATTTGCTAGTATTTCATTGGAGATTTTTTACATCTGTGCTCAGGGATATAGTTGTTTTTGTTGTTGTGTCCTATCAGGTTTTGGTAACAGACTAATGTTGGCCTCAAAGAACAAGTTTGGTAGGGTTCCCTCCCTTCTAATTTTGTGGAATAGTTTGAGAAGAATTGGCATTAGTTCTTTCAGAGTCTGGTAAAATTCAGCAATGAATCCATCTCTTCCTGGCCTTTTCTTTTAGGAAATACTTTTTATTACTTATTCAATGTTATTACTGGTTCAGTAATCTCAAATTTTTTATGTCCCCTTGGTTCAATTTTGGTAAGTCATATGTATCCATTGTCTTCCTAATTTTATTTAACTGTTTATCTGTATTCTCTTGGATCATGAAGTTTTTAATAATCATTCTTTTTCATTTGATTCAGACATTTCATATATTTTAATTTCTTTGGACTCGGTTGCTAGAGAGTGATATACTTTTGAGGTGCCATATTACTTGGTTTTTCATATTTCTCATATTCCTACATTGTGATTTGTCCATCTGGTAGATTAGATATTACTATCATTTTTATGGATGGCCTTATCTCCTGAAGCTGTGTCTTGGGGTTGAGTTTGTTGTGCAGTGTTGGCTTTGATTCTACCGGGCACTGTAGTATATTGTTCCTGTAGCTTCTCTGGATATAATTAGTGAGTCTGGCCACAATGCACACTGGTGAATTTGGAGAGAACCAGTTTCTGCAGGCCACCCAAAACTATGGACACTCCAACAGTTCAGGCAGGAATAGTGCAGAAAGCAGTGGCATGGTATACTCACAGTGTGGCTACCCCTGCAAGGGAAGTAGTGACCTCTATGTGGTGATGGGGGTTTTCTCAGGTGCTGATGATGTTAAATCTGTTTCTAACAAGGGTCTCTGGAGAGGTTTGAAACACTTGCCCTCTGTCCAGTGGTGTGGGGACTCTGCATGGGGAGAGGAGGTAGCAGAAACTGCAGCACCCCCTGTGGTACTCAGATCCAGTCCTGACAACAGTGTGTGGCAAGACCAGTGCAGCAGTGGCCTGCAGTGGGAATTGTGCATATGGGAGTGGCAGCAGGAAGTGTGGTGTTCCTTTCTGCTGCTTCCATAGAAGTGCCCATCCAGGAAGGGGATCTTATCACCACCCTCTTGCTGTGCATGCCTATGGACAGAGCATGACTAGGGCTTATCTCCTCCTCAGTCCTTCATGTAGAGTAAGGGAGTACGCAGGAGCCAGGACTTGCTAAAGTCTAGCAAATTTCTTCTCCAGCCTTCCATTGGCAGTGGTATCTGTGACAACCAAATTGTGTTATTCAAGGCCACCTCAGCCTGCCCTGTGGGTGGGAAAACAGCAAATCCTGGTGATAATAACAGGTACCTGAGCATGTTGTATTGGATGGGGTGGCAGGAATCACATGGTCCCTGCCTTTCATCCTCACACTACCACAAATCCACTTGGGAATGGCCATCCCTTCTACCTGATCTGCCTGTCCTTCATTTGCTTCCCGCTACGTGACAACACCTAACCCATGCAGTGCAAGGCACCCAGCACATTTGAGTCATAGTCATTCTGCTGGTCCAAGTTGAATCTGCAAAGCAGATATCATAGAGCTAATGCAATGTAGTATCTGTGGGGTCCCAGAGATGGGAATATGGAGAAGGTTCTGACCCCTAGAGCCCTAGAGCTTTCCCAATTTAGAAGTAGGTC